>PVIC010020389.1:0-29579 GCA_004025085.1 Thryonomys swinderianus | reverse complement strand
CCCGGCACTGTGGTATGTGCTGTTGATTGTTGGTGGGTGTGTCTCCACGCCCAGCATTATATGTGGTTCATGAAATCTTCCAGCTAGATTTCAGAAGAAAGCCTGGAAGGTCAGGCAAAAAAAGTGTGACAGGTTCACAGTCCCTGCTATGAACCTGTGAGAGTGCAGTACATTAAGTTTTGAGAGTGAAGCTGAAGGTGCTGTGGCAACCTCCAAGAAGTGGAGTTGCCAGAAACATAGACCATCTGCTGAAGAAAACTGCAGTCAGCGAGTAGAGCCATCCAAGAAGGGAGCCATGGGTTCTGCCAGTACCAGGGCTATAGGGATGAGGCTACCCAGCCCTTTGAAGCTTATTTCCCACCACAACCTGCTTTAGTACTGGATGTGGGAGCTACAGAATTTAGTGTTTGCTCTGATGATTCTTTATCTTGTCCTGGTCCAATTCCTTTCTATTCCCCTATTCTCCCTTTTGGAATGGGAATGTTTACTCTGTGGCATTGTATGTCAAAGGTATTTTACTGTCTTTTTTATTTTTATAGGGGCTCACAGCTAAGAGTTTGCCTTATATATAAAAGGAAACTTGATACTTGGACTTTTCAACAGTGCTGGAACTGTTAACACTTTGGTAACTCCTAGAGATAGACTAAATTTTTCATAATGAGATGGATGTGAGCCTCTGGAAGCTGGGGCCAAATAACCTAAAATGTGCTCCCCCCCCCAGTCCCATCTATTCCAAGGTAGGGCTTCTAGAAGGAGATTAGATCATCAAGGTGCTATTGTTTATTAGATTAATCTCATTGGATTGACTCAATGAGTTCATAGCTGAATATGCTATTGAGAGGTAGAAGATGGTCAGAAGAGGCAAGTCCGCCAGGAGTAGATATGAAAGGATATATTCTTGCCCCAAGTTTCTCCCTTCTCTCTGTGCTTCCTGGCTGTTACAGATTCCATAGCTTTCCTCCACTTTCTGCTACAGCATTTCTCCCTCAAAGCCAACCCATCCTCTAAAACCTTGAGCCAAAATAATCCTCTCCTACTTCAAGTTGTGGGTGCCAGATGTTCTGTGCCCCACGAGGGCAAAGTAACCAATGTAGCTACTAAAAAGGGCATACGAGCTTTGGGCCAGGAAGAGAAAGTATCTTTGAGTTTTAATGTAACTAACACTTAGTGAAAACATTGAGAACATTTGTGAGGACAAAGGATGAAAGAGATTTCCAATACCTAAGAATAGGTATGATGCTTATAAACAGACTAGGTCTCAGTGACATGGCTCTAGCAGGAGCTTAATCTTTTAAATAACTCAAAGGATCAAGGAGGCACTTCCTGTGTTGGCTTAGAACAACAGATTCCCATAGAAGACTCCAGAGAGAGAGAAAGAGAAAAAGAGAAAGGGAGGGGGGAAGGAGGGAGGGAGGGAGGGGGAGGGGGAGGGAGAGACTTATATGGAAGAGCCCAGTAAAGGATGGCAGAGCACAGTCTTTGAACAGATGCCATGGGTAGGGTTGTTGACAAGGCTCCTGCCTGATGTGGAGGCAACCACACTAACTCACATCTACTTTGAGCCTTGTGTGTCTTTTGCCTAGGACCTGGCCTGGTTCACAAATTCGTATTCAGTGAAATATTCTTTTGTATATAAATCTATTCACCTATGACTATTTGGGTCTTGCTTTTTATTTTTCAGTAAGAATTTTGAACACCTACTATGTACAGACATTATTTTAAGTAGCACTAAGATAAATAAAATTTCTGCCTTCCTGGGCCTTCTAGCTCTCTTGTGAAGCCTAAACAGTCATGAAGTTTTTACAAAACTGAAATGAGAACCCTGCTATGATAAAAGTTAGTAGCTATCATGTTACCATGACTGGTAATATTTGAATATGTGGCCAAAAGGGTATCTCAAAGTAGGTAACATAGGCTAAAATCTGAATGGCAAAAGGAATCTATCCCGCCAAGGTAGGTAGGAAAGTATTTTCTAGGGAGGAGAAAGCATGGGCACAGGCACTGAGATAGGGTGTGCTTGAAATTGTCTACAAACAGAGCATCATTCTTGGCTAGAATATAGTGAGTGGCAAAACTAATGGAAAGAGTTGAGTGTGCAGTGGATGAGCAAGAGGAAGAAGTCTGGTGTCTAAGTACAGGCAAATGTATAGCCATTAGAAAATTGTAAATCTAGAGGTACCATGACGTTCTTTATGATTTTTAGAAGACAATTGGCTCCTATTTGAGATTGATTGTAAAAGTTCAGGAGTAAGGAAAGGGTTACAAGATAAGAAACGGATGATAGCTTGGATCAGGATGGTATTATAGAGAGAGTATAGAGGGTCAGGAAACTTGTAAGTAAAGGAAACCAGCCATGGCAGGATGACAACATGAGGAAGTTCAGTTCAGTTGACCTCACAGTCAACAGGCTAAAAGATGACCTGACAAAAAAGATTGTGCCTCCAAATTTCCCCATTACTTATTCATGCTGCTTTTCCAGACTAAAACCTTTAAGGAAAGGAGTAAGTGAACACTTGCTGACATCACTGCTGCTGGCAATAGCAGACACATGTTTATTTCCAGCGGTGTTGGAACAAATGAACATCAAGAGATCAGAAGACAGAAACTGGGGTTCCCTTTGGAAGTGATGGCTCATTCCCTCATTCATCTAATATGTAGTAACTAAGTATGTGAAAACATGAATTTGAATTCTGTCTGGGATACTGTGCATCATCATAGGAATATTCACAAACAGCCCACCCCCAAAGTCACATCATATGGACTCCAATTCTGTTAAAACATACAACAGCCATAGAATTTCTGTTGGGTGTGGTCTTCCTATACAGTACTTTAGACTATTTCCTTAAAGTGTTTCTGAAAAGAAAGCAGACGTTCTGCCCTCTGTGGCTAAGCAGCTGGCTCTTCCTGTACTCACATTTTCTCACCTACTCACTCCTGGGACTGACTGATATACAATGGCAGAACTGTTCCTCTTAATGAAGGAATATAAAGGGTGTCTGTAATGCTCTATTTTTTCCTCTCCCAAGATCCAAACTGCATTAATTTGTCACTGAATATTTCCATTTTAAGAGATTGTTAATTCCAATAAATTCTGGTGAAGGTTGGAAGCCCAAACACTTTAATGAAGCCATAAATCAAACAACCACAGCAACTTTCTTCAAATCTTCTCACACAAAATTATTTGCAGGATAGAAGATTCTCTGTGTTACAGTGCCTGCTTCAGGCTGTCAGATGCTTTTTCCACTTGGGTTCTACTTAAATTACAGTCACCACAGGGCAAAAGCTGGTGTGGAGAAACTTAATTTGTTAGTTCGGGTATCAGCTACTTTATCCCCTTTTATGCCTCTATCTCATATTGTCGTTTTGATCATATGTGTCCATGAGGTTGAACATATCAGAAGGAAGGTTCTACAAACAGACGTCTTAGGTTTCCTGGCCCTCATAGCTGCAGTGACTGAGGTATTTCCCCATTCAGGTCATGTCCCAGGTTAATTTCCAGCCTCCACACAGCGGGATTTCATGTTGTCCTGTTGTCATCTTTAGAATTTTTCTGTCATTACTTATGTGCTGAAATGAAAAACTGTCTTATCTATAGACTGAATTCCCTCTGATTTTTTCAAATGTCCTAAAATAGTCACTTATAACTTCAGACTTAATACAGTTTTTTTTAACTCAGTGGATCTCTATTTTGTGATATATTGTGTCTGTTCTTTGTACTGTCAGGTATTATTTAAATGTATTTATTATACAGTAGAGCATGCACAAACTGCAGGTTACCAAGAAGGTTGCTCTCTGGGCGTATTTTTCTATGAACTCCCTTAATCTCATGATTTCTTCCTCCTTCCCACTTTGGTTTACTGAGCATTTTGGTACCAGCTGTTACTATAGTAACCTGAAAAGATTGTTCAAACAAAAATGAGAAAGAGCACAGAGACTGCATCTTCACTATTTTAGGTTGCTGCAAGCCTGCCAACCCAGACACAGGGAGGAAGCCTTATCCCCTGGGTCATTAACTGCCACTAGTCATGAGAGTGTTATAGTACTTATAGACTCCTAATAATTCAGTTCTTCAGCTATTTACTGAGCCCCATTGTTTGTGGGAGACCTTTATGACTGAGGATGCATGAGAAAATTAAACTGTTGCCTTCAAGGATTTTGCAGGCTGCAATACCCTTTCATTTAAAAAGGCTGTTTTATAGAAATCTTGACAAAAATGCCAAATTCAATCACTTTTCTGCCAGATATCTTTTTCCCAAATCTCTTGAAAACAAGTTCTTGATTTATGCTTGTACTATGAATTTCCATCCTAACACCCTGCTCATGAGATAAAAATGGGACCTTCCCTTTGAAATACATAAATAAGCCTTCTATGGTTTTTTGACCTCTTGCTGCTACAGGTTATACCCAGTGCTTAGAGAACCTTACTTGGAAAGGTAACAGTGAGATTCATTCCCCAAATTCCTGAGCATTGCATGCTTACTTGACCTTCCTGAAAGGTGAAAAAAGCATTCAGAGTGCTAATATGCAAAGATTTTAATGATACCAAAATGTCAAAATTGTTACCATGATGTCTTAGTTGCTTTCCCAGCATAATATGTAAGACCCACAGCTTAAAGGAGAGCTTTATATGGCTCTTGGTGTCAGTCCACAGTGAGCTGTTTCCAAGGCAGAAACTGCGCGGTAGAAGGGCTAGCAAAAGAAAGCTGTCAATCCCTGGCAGTGAGGAAGTAAAGAGAGAACCAAAGGCAAGACTGCAACAGTCCAGGCCATACCCCCAGTAGCCTGCCTCCTCTGCCTAAGCCCTGCCTCCCAGCATCACACTGAGTTCTCCAAGATCCATTCACTTTCCAAATGCACAAGATTTGGGGAGGAAATTTTAAATCTAAACTGTAACATTTGTGTTTGAATTTCATTCATTCCAACCTCATGAAGAGTGGGCTTTAAAATAAATGAATGACCCAAAGTTAGCAAAAACAGATTGAGAAGAACACAGATAGTCCCCTAAGTGTGTAATGAAAGCTTGCAGACAGCTTTCAAGCAAATTGGAGAAGTTAGTCTGTCATGCATTTTTCTCTAGACCACACAGCCTCTGGGAGAGGGTAGGCAGATACGGTCTACAAAAGTCCTCTCCAAATTTAGATAGGATTTTCTTCCTTTCATCTCTCAGCACTGAGGAACTATTTCAGAGCATTTACTTGGTTTTTCCATGGAATAGTCGGTATTCAAAGGGAATAATGGCTCATTGTTGACTTAATTCATTCTTGAAGTTATAATTTTTATTTTCTCAGCAGGAAACTAGCTAGTTTGGACTGAGAGTATTTTAAAAATTTCAAAAGAATACTCTTTCTAGACAGCTTTCTGTTCCTGCTTCTAACATTCTATATGTCTCTGAGGTTTGATATTCTATCATGAAGCTATGGGATATTTTGTTTAAAACTTTGTTCTTGAGCACACACCCCATTATAGACAGGAAGTCTGCTCTGGGTTGCGGTGATCACTATAAATGTGCTACATGCAGCACATTCCAGGGTGGCACTGTGGATTCTGTGCACCATGATTTGCTAAGGCTGTCATACACTGATTCTGGGATACTGTAGAGACCTTCATGCAAGTGTCCCTAGTATTTAAACTGAACCTCCAAGCTTCCACGTTTACCTGCCACCCTTGGCCAACAGAGGTGCAGTAAAAGAGTATCTCAAATTTTTGGCCTGCCAAGTAAGGAGATGGAGTGCTGAAGCATCTGCTGTTGAGCTTCTATTAAAAAAAATAAACCTTTTGAGGGCTGGAGATTTAGCTAAGTGGTTCCAGCACCTGCCTAGCAAGCATAAGGTCCCTGGTTCAATCCCTGGTACCCATACACAATACCAGGCATGGTGGCTCATGCCCACCAGCAATCAGTAACACATACCACAAATGCCAGGTTTGGTAACTCAAGCCTGTCATCCCAGCACTCAGGATGCAGAGGCAGGAGGATGGCTGAGTTTGAGGCTTGACTGGGCTACATAGTGAGCTCAGGGCCAGCCTGAACTACAAAGCGAGACCCTGTCTCAAAAAAAAAAAAAAATTGCCTTTTGAGACCATTGAAAGTTAAAGGAATGTTCAAGCTCTTTTTCCTTCAAGATTCTAGACTTCTTTTATATTAGCTTAGGTAGCATGGAAACTACACACATTATTATTTGACTCACCATAGAAACATCTTCATGAACCTAGAATTAAACATTATGCTTTTCACTGTTTATGGAGCATTCCTGCACTTTTTCTTTAAAATAAAAGCATCAAAGACACCATTTATTGTGTCATTCAGTGCCTCTTATATAAAGGCCTATAGGTCGTTTGTCAGTACTAGGGCAAAGATTGTCTTTATTGAAAAATGTATTTGCCACCTTCAGATATTAAGAATTGTGTAATCCATTTGGATCCATTTTTCCTTGGCTTCAAGGAAGCTCTTAAAAATATGAGCATGTTCTTTTGTAGTTTTCCTTGCCTACTTTTTTTGGTATAATATTTTGCTACCTCACCTTATCATCACTTGTTCTTTTTTTGTTTTTGTTTTTGAGACAGGATCTCACTTTGTAGTTCAGGCTGGTCCTGAGCTTACTCTGTAGCCCAGGCAAGCCTGGAACTCAGCAATCCTCCTGCCTCTGCCTCCCGAGTGCTGGGATGACAGGCGTGAGCCACCATGCCCAGCACTGTGGTATGTGGTATTGATTGCTGGTGGGCATGAGGCACCATGCTCAGCATTGTATGTGGTTACCAGGGATCAAACTTGGGACCTTGTGCTTGTGAGGCAGGTGCTGGAACCACTGAGCTAAATCTCCAGCCCAATCACTTGTTCTTTTAATGTGCTTCCATATTTAAGAATTTTAGGGTTTAGTTTTATCTTAGTAATCGTGTGTTCTCTAAGCCTCTCCTTCTTCTTGGGCGTAGATTAGACATCAACAGAGCAATGAAGGTAAGTTGAGTATGAAAAGTAACCCATGGAGATGTTTAAAATATACATATCTGGCACTTATCTCATGACTCAGAATCTCTGGAGGCAAAACTGGAATAAGAGTACATTTTTCTAATTTCACAGGTGATTCTGCTATGTTTTGCCACTTAAAAGTCACTGAAATAAGTTAATGAATGAATGTTATGACCAAAAGCTAGAAATGAGTACTTCATGAATTTCTAAAGAGAGGAATCCCTGTGAAGTCAGGATTCCAGGATGACTTCATTCATTTCTTCATCATATAGTGAGTGCCTACTATGTGCCTGACTCTAAGGATATAGATACTGTCTAGGAATTTAGTAAATAGAGAGATGAAGACATGCTAAGGGCATCATCATAGCCCAGAGGAGAGACATATGGCCTAATCTTAAAGATGGAGGTCAAGTAAGACTTCCTAGAGCTACCTTTCAAAGCATGGATGGAAATTAGCAAAATGAAAGGTATTTCCAGAAGATGAACCAGCATCCTGTGGGGAACTGTGCATAAGAGAGGTCACCCATGCCTGCACAAAGAAAACTGCCCCAAAATGTAGTGGCTTAAGGCAACAAACATTGGGCCAGGAATTCAGGAGTGACTGCTGGAAGCTTCTTTCTAACTTAGGGTCTCTCTAACGTAGGGTGGAGTCAAGATGTCAGCAGGGGCTGTGGCCTTGTAAATGTTTGATGGAGCTGAAGACTTACTTTTAGAATGTTTCACTCAGTGGCTGTTGACAGGAAGCCTTCTTTTCTTACCACATGTGTTTCTGGAGGCCCACACACAGGTTCTCATGATTCGACAGCTGGCTTCCCTGGAGTGAATGATCCAAGACGTGATAAGGTAGAAGCCCAAAGTATTTTATATGACCTAATCAGAGAAATCATATGAAATCCTAGTGGCTAGACAGATCAGTCCAGTTCAGTAGGAGAAGGGACTACAGCAAGCAGGGAAACAGGGATTATCAAGGAGATCTTGATGCTGGCTACCACACAGGGACATAAGGCTTTAGGTGGAGAGTGACAGAAGAAGCTGACTAGGTGCAGAGCCCTTTCCTTGAGGAGTCCAAAGGTCATTAACAGGGGCTGAGGCTTTATCTGTAAGCAACATGTAGCCGCTGTGTGGGTGTTGATAAGAAAAGTGATGATGTCAGACTTAGGTCTTAAAAGGCTTCATGAACTGTACAGGGAATGAGTTTGGGAAGGAAGGGCAAGTTAATAACTGGCCAGCAAGATGATGTGAACCCAAATGAGAAAGCTGTGGTACTAAGTATTGGCCTTTGTTTCTCAAAGTGTGATCCTTGTCCAAATAGCTTTCGCTTTACCTGGGGGCTTATAAATAGGCAAGATCAGATTCCAACCTCCACAGACTGAACAGATGCTCACCCATGTGGTCCTAAGTTTGATAAGTACTATTGTAGAGGATACAGTGGAAACAGTTAGGATGTGAATGTTATGGAAGAAAGAGGAGAAAAAAGTGATTTTTCAGGTCACATTTTCTCCACTTCAAAACTGCAGTGTATATTGGAAATATTTTACTAGAATCTACAGAAGAAGTCTAGAGAGCTCTGAGTATCCAATGTCACTAAGGATGTTGGATAATTTAATAGTATGATAGTTTTCTCTTTTATTAGAAATCATAACCATGTAAATAAGTCTTGCCTGGAGAGGAAACCTACTGGATACTTCCCTGCTATAAAAATCTGCATTTTTTTCCCAACCAGCTTATTAGTTTATTTCAGAGTCTGAAGAATAAGACATTTAAGTTTCCAGAAAGAAAGGCCATAAAGAATGAAATAATATGATAAACAGGGGTGTGAAAACCTACAAGATAATGTATATCCCAGAAAACGTCCTGATTTACAGATGATCTTTCCAAGCATTGTCTTTTCCAGGATCAGATGTTGGGCAAATTAACTCTGGGACAGCACACAGTAAATGTCTGCCAGGAAAACCATTATTTGCATTATGGGTACCAGGAGCCACCATCTAATGGTTTCTGTAGTTGTTAAGAGCCAGTGCATCATGTACTGTCCTCCTGGGATACAGTTTGCTTTATTATCTGCCTCCCTGCAATAGAAAATAAGCTGCATGAGGACAGGGATTTTAGTTTTTGCATTCACACTATACCTGTAGCACCTCAAAAGTGTCTGGCACAAACCAGGCACTCAGCAAATACTATTTGAGTAAATTTGGAGGCTGGAAAGAATGTCCAAACCTGTTTATTGCCTTTGTCCAGTGAAAAAGAAATTCAAACCCTGAGGATTAGTGACTTGGCCAAAGCGACACAAGTACTCTGCAAAAGCAGAGCTGGAACTTGAGACCTCTGTCTTGAGCCTGTGTCCTTTCTGCTACCCTCTGCCACTTTTGGCTGGTGGAGCTGGGTAGGAACTGGAGGTTACTGTTTCTGGTCCATGGTAGGGAGTTTCTGAGTCCTCCCAGAGGTAGCTGGCATCATAAACATCTTCTGCTCTTGAGAGGATCTTGGCAATCAAACATGGCTGCAGTCTGATACTCTTAGTTGTCAATGTCAGCGTTTTCTCCCTGCTTCTAACAGAAGTATTGAAAAATGCTCTCTTGCCACACATACACAGTTCTCAGACTCCCTAAATCAGCATATGTCTCTCTCCAGAAAAGGGTCACAGTCTCAGTCCTACCTCTTTGGCACAGGTTGGCCAAAGTTTTGATGGTAAATTATTGGAGCTTTGAAGCCTCCCAGCCATCTTTTTGATAAAAATCACTATTTGGGTCTTTGAACCATCATGGGGTACTGCTTTTGGTTACACTTTGATTCCTACCACTCCTCATCACTTCAAATGATCCACCTCTAAACTCTATCCCAACATCTGACCAGTCTTTCCCGTGACATTTTCCTCACACTTGATCCCTTACCACCCGTAGGGACCAAAAAGGACAATTTGTTGAAAACAGACAAAACGGAGCTCACTGATTGAGGCAGAAAATCAACAGTTGTTCTATAGAGGGTAAGAACCAGAAACAGGAAGAGAACAAAAAACTAGGCAAGGCTTGAGTACTCTGTGAAGGTGAATGTCTGAAGTACTGAGTTGACTACATCCTGCTATCATTAGAAAATTGGGCCATTTTACCCCTGAATACTGTAGTGAAAACGTCTCTCATAAGGCACACAAACTTTTCCATGTGCTGTTATTTTTCAGCACGAAAATTTAAATCCAGTGTTACAAAAGTGATCACTTGGAAATAATTTCCTACATGATGTTAAATCTCTTTCAAAAATTATAGATAGCCTTCCTGTTCATTAAATGCTGTTAACAAGAGAAAGTGGTAGGAATTAACAGTATGGTTCAGTTACCTCACAGGACAGCTAGTGCGCAAGTTCAGAAAATCTCTAATTTGCAGGGGCAGAGAGAACAACACATCTGTCCCTCTGACTCTCCCAGGAGTGAGAGGAGACAAAGCTTGGAGGTTACATTTAGGTTATTGCGAGCCAGCTCCCACCAAAATATGCTGAGTTTGTTTTAGTCATCTTATCCCTCTCTGGCCCACACACTAGCCCTGAATTCATTCAAGTCCATACTATGGGCCAAGTTCCCCATCAAGCACATGCCAAGGAGGCAAAAATGAGTCCTTAGATGTTCAGTAGGGAGGTGAGATCAGTAAATAATAAACAGCCTTTGATAAAATTCATCGCAATAGAAACACATTGAAAATAGGTTGTAAATTCTTAGCTTCAGGACTAGCTAATGTCTGTGAGGAGTGGTAATAGTTTGAGTTAGCACTTCATAGTTTCACTTACAGCCATTCAGACTCCTAGATTCTCATCAGTAAGAACAAACAAGATAATCTCTCCCCTGTGACTTTTTGTCTGTCTTTATTAGACATCTGATTAGTGTCCTCTAATACTCAGAGCCCAAAGAGGCACTCTAGATCCACTACCTCTTAGCCTTAGAACACATTGTTTTACAAAGAAAGTTTTCTTATAAAATCAGAGAGAAGACCTCTGGGAGCTTCCTTGAGATTTAGGAAATCCCATAGAGCCTGTGCTCTTTATTTCAGAGAATCACCTAATTTTAGAACTGGAACTGACCTTCTAAGTCAGTTCTCCTGTTCACAGTTGATGGATGTGAAAGCCCAGGGAGACTAAATGACTGCACACAGCTGCGCATGCAGCTAATCAAATAGCTGCCAAGCTATGCACCAAGTCGGGACCAAGGCCTCTGATTTTTTTTATTTTTTATGGTAACTTCCAAGTCCTTTCAAGGGACACATTTGTCAGCTTTGTGGGATAAATAAGACTAAGCTTTACACTTGGAGAGAGGATAATGTGTGTAAGGCACAACTAAGTAATGGAGCTGGACAGGACCCCAGAAGACATCTTTCCTGATGAGAAAGAAAAGCCAAGAAAGTTAAATTTGATCTTCGCAAGCAGTAGAAGTGCTTTCCTCTATGTGGGGGTTTAAGATTGTGGGGTATCAATTTTGGTTGTTACAATGACCTTGGAGAACAATACTGGCATTCAGTAGACAGGTACCAGGGATACTAAATATATTGTATTGAATGAAAATTTCCTACATGAGGAATCACTTGGCCCCAGATGTCAAAAATATTCCCACTGAACCCTAGGTACTATATATCTCCCAAAAAGAAGACCAGATGTTGTATTACATACATTCCTCATTTAACAACTGAGTTCAGTTCCTGCAACTAGCTCATTCAGTTAATTGGTCACTGAATGAGAAATTATACTATATATAATATGTACATTAAAATATTCAGAACAAAGGAATGGCCAAAGGAAAGCCAAACTTGATGACTTTGCTTTTATTTTTATAATTCTTATATGCAGTACTGTAATGTATAACAGAACATAAACTACAGTACTCTGAAGTCAGCCAAAATTATTGTACCGCATAAACAAAGTATACTGCCCAGAACAGACATTGAGGCTCTATAAACAAGATGTATAGAACTGTATAAAAAAAGATTATTATTCATTTGAACAACAGGTGATAAGTTCAGGGGGTAGGTTGAAAGTCCGCACAACTCACCCCAGTCATAAGTCCAAACAGTCATTAAACCAGTAGGTCATTAAATGAGGAACATCTACAATTTGTTCACCAAAAAATGCAGTAGGGCTTGTTTTCAGGGGCTAACTTACTTTTTCATGTATGGTAATCAACATTTATTCATTTACTCTTTTGTAGACAAAAGTCTACATTTGTTCAAATACAGTCATGGCATGTTCTACTGGAACAACATCATAACTCTCCAGACCCTGAATTCTGGTCTGAATTTCATGGGACTCCATTTCCTGTAGAACTATTGGCTGTACCATCTCATGTTCAGCAATAGAGTGCTCTGTAAATGAATATTTCTTGTCCATATACTCTGCTCATAATGCATCACTAAAATACACTAGGTATTGAATTGTGAAGATTCATGTTAGACACAATTGTATTCATTCCTTATCAGGTGTACATGTTATTTTTGTGTTGTACCTGTACCCTGATTAGTCATTCAGCAATAAATCTTGAATTTATCTGTTTACATAGGAACTTACCTCTCATTCAAAGACACCAACTTAGATATTTACAAATACTTAAATATAATTTATATTATCACTTATTTTAAGTATTGATACCAGCAATGCTATATTTAATTCTATATTAATATTACTTTATAATTGAATACATCCATCATGTGTTGCAGTGAACATACAAAATGTGTCTGTCTGGCTGACAGTCTTGATGGCCTATTTAAGGTAGGGTTTATATTACAGCCATTCTGAAAACCCATTTAGGGCTTGTTTTCCAGTTAGGTCTTATTTTCAGGGACATATAGTACTAGGTTCTGACATGCTTTATTTAGCAGTGGTTTGTCATTGTGTGTATATTTGGGGATGGGTCAATTCACTCTTCAAAACTCACATAAAAAATTGTCATAGAAGCCTAGACATACAAACTTAACTTTCAATTTTAATGAGTTTTTGAGATACTTTAATCCATCCATAAGCCCCAGGTTACTAAACTTTTTCAAAAAAAGAGATAAAAATTGAAGATGTTAAATATGTATGTATATTTTCTTATGGATAAAAATGATCTATGGTCTATCCAATAACATTAAAAAATGTAATTTTTCTTATCAAGCAGCCACAGTGCTATCCAGACTAGACTTTCTTTCACTTAGTCATCAGAAGCCCTGGATTTTAACTATCACTTGGGAATCATGGCTCTCATTTCCTAGTAACCTGCCACCACATACAGAAGTATTGAGAGCAGGCCTGATGTGAGAGGTAATACTTACCACGTGGATAGCTCACTACTATCTGAGAGACAAGCAGACAGTCAAGTGAAAAATAGCTCCAATAGACCTATCAAATAACTGCTCCTCAAGAGCTTTATTGCACATTTGCTCCTGACAGGGCTTCTTTTCTTGTCTATTTTACTAAAGAAGAACCTGGCTCAGAGAGAGGTGTGTCTTTTTGACCAAGTTCTGGGCACTCTAATACTTTCCAGGTACTCAACTACCGTGTGACTAAGCAAACACACTCAATGATGCTTTCAAACACTTAGATTTATCTGCACAACAGGCACCTCTTTAACTTCAAATTACAGCAGCCTCCCTAGCCATAGAACCCATCTCAGGGTACCGTGGTCATTTCAGTATGCCCAGGGTGAGATTGCTTTCTTTAATGTAGCTTTTGTGATGATCACTGCTTAATCAAGGCTGTACAGAATCCTCTCGAGACACGTTTTGATTAAACTGCAGCGGAACATTGATTTTCTTCCCTCCTTCTTTTGACTTGGACCTCACAATCAGACTTATAGGATCTAGACTGAGGCTGACCGTGCAGTACCCGAGAAGGGCAGCACCTGACATAACAGAAGGGAGTCTGCACCTATTTTCAGAGTGGCTTCCACTTAGCTGGCAGTTTTGTTTTCTCCTTCAACATTCTTTCTTCTCCCCCTCTTGGAGACTTCCCTCTGAGTTTATGTATAACCATTACTGTGCTGATGGGGGAGAAGTGTTTTCCACTGCTTCCTGTTGGAGAACTGGTACCCAGGATCTCATTAACTAAATACCCACATCAAAGAGGTCGACTTTCTGAAAGCACAGGCCCCTGCATCATTTGCTAATCAGAAAGGTGGGGCTCATGCCCACTTTCCCCACCAGGGGCATGATTATTTTTCAAGTCTGATTTATTTCCAAGAGAGCTGATGAAAGATCTTACCTGAGAATCTCTGCATGAAATCTCCTGCTCTGAACCTGTTGAAAATACCGCTCCAAAAGGAACTTGTGAACTGATTGCCTCTTTTATTGGCTTCTCAAAGTCATACCTTGATATACATGAAACCATTGGTTCCAGATTAGTGCTGGATTTCCCTATTTTATCAACAAGAAACTTCAAATACTCCATTAGATGCTAAAAACTGTCTTAGACTCCCAATACCAAATGTAGAGCCCTCAGATCTTCCAAAGGGAAAATGAAAAGACCAAAGAGTCAAAATACTATTATTCTACAATTAACTACTTACATAACCAAGTCACTTTCTCATGCATTTTTCCAACTGGAACATGAGTGTTTTATACTTAGATATTCTCAGTAGCAGTCCTGTTCACTAGAAATATAAAAAAAATGTGAGTGATTTATTGGACCAATATGCAAAATATTCTTTCTATTGGACATTCTTTTTTCATATTGTGTTTTTGCAACTCGATGAATATTTATACGTATAGTACATCCAAGGTTACACTAAGTACATTTCAATGGTTCTATATGGCCCCAAAGTCTTTTCTAAATATTGTTTCTATTTTATCATAATCCTTCATTTGAAATTCCTAATCAGATCCAGAATTCAGAATTTCTCATTTTTAAAAAAACAATGCAATTCTCTAGACTGTTGGTGGAGTTTCTGGAGCACCATACTATGATCAAACAAATAAATATTTCTATAGCAAAAAGATGACAATATGCACAGAGTGAGATAAATAAAGACAATAAATAGCATCATGTAGGTTGGCTGTTGGCTTCCAAATGAGTTACACAAAATTTTCTATTTTTTAAGAGCTTTGCCTTTTGAAATTACACATAAAGGATCATGGAGCTGCACCCTGAAAACTACGTGAGCTTAGCCTTTGTGTTCAGTTAGCTTTTGTCTTGGTCAAACATTGGCCCAACCATGAAGTTGTCCAGTGGCTACCATGGACATGGTATGGTAGTCCAGTCTTCACCCTTACTTTGAATGTCAGTAGGAACAACACTTTCCAGCAAGCTATAAAGTTTAGGTAGCCATTGGTTCCAGACTTAGGACTGCCAGATAAAACAAAGGACACCTAGTTAAATTTGAATTTCAAAACAATAGAAAACAAATTTTTAGGAGAAGTGTGTCCCATGCACTATTTGAATTTTGAGCAAAGTTTACTCAAAAGCCAATTTGGGGTGCTCTGTACTTTATCTTCTTCCTCTAGCAATCCTTCCATGGCAAAAGCCTCAGCAAAGAAACCATTGCCTCTTGAGACACTACCAAAGAGGTACGAAAGAAGACTTTCTCATTCTGCACACATCTGTTCACACGAGCCACATGAAGCAGCTTGAATGGAGGTTTAAAGAGAATGGAAACCTGGGTGTTTTAATTCAAGAATTCTAAAAAGTAAGACTGACAAGAAATCCAGTTTTGCAATCCTTATGTGACTAGAGGTCTTTGCCCCAGGAACCTTAATGAGCCAACGGCTAATCTGACAGATTTTTTTAACTGAATTCTTTATTGGTACATTTTATGTACAGCTCACAATCACACTCAACATTGGGAAATTTGTACCAGTATATTACATGAGTTAATTATCATTTTTACTCATATGCCAACCCACCCCACAACCCCCCACCCTCTATATACATGTGCTTTCTTTTTCTTTTCAAATCATATTTATTCTTTCCCCTCATTACTTTCCCCACCACATTCCCTTTGACTATTTCCTATTTAACAAAATCTATCATATATTCTAGAACTCATTTACATCTACAGGTTTTCATACCAAAGAAAAGATATGGTATTTACATATATGTGATCTATTTCTTTCACTTTTTAATGTCTGACAAATATTCTTAATTACTTAAACCCCATGAGAATCTTGTCAGGTCATGAGCCACATTCCAGTCATGCAGGCCCTAATTTGAGAACTTTACCAAGGGACTCCAGAAAGAAAACCAAGAAGGGTGACTTTAAATATTCTTTTTTTGTTTGTTTGTTTGTTTGTTTGTTTGTTTGTTTGTTTTCTTTAATGAGAGATGGAAAATGGTGGGCATGTGTTGAAAGCATAGTTCACTCTCTAAATGCCTTTAAAATTTCTTATTGCCAAGAGGATGTGCTGACTTAAAAACCAACGTGTTGGCTCAACCCAGTCCAAGGAGGAAGGCCCCCCAAAGGGCTTCGTCTGCCTTGAACAGCATCATTCCCAGTGCTCCCTGCTTAAATGGGTCCAGAGGTGTTTCAGCAGAAGCAGGGGGCACATTTGAAAAGCTACGAGAAGTACAGCTGTTAGTCACTTGTTTAGCAGGGCCCACTGAGCTCCCACGAACTCCAGTGCCATATTTGCATTGATGCATGGTGATAAGGCAGCAGCAGCAGCCTGACTGAGGAACTGTCCCAGGAGAAAGAAGACTAACAGGACTTGATAAGCAGTAGCACACTGTGACCATGGGTTGAACCCTGGGTCAGAAAATAAATTCCTGAGGCTGGGTATGGTGGCTCACGCCTGTAATCCCAGCACTCGGGAGGCAGAGACAGGAGGATTGCTGAGTTTGAGGCTTGCCTGGGCTACATAGTGAGCTCAGAGCCAGCCTGAACTACAAAAGCGAAACACTGTCTCAAAAAAAAAAAAAAAAAAAAAAAAAGTTCCTGAGAGAATAAGGACATTACTGAGACAACTGCTGAAATTTGGATAGAGATCATTTATTTCTCAGTAGTTTGGGTCATTGTTAAAATCCCTGATCATATTTGTACCACAGTTATGTAAGAAATGCTTTTGTCCCTAGTGTTTAAGTGTAAAGGGTGTGTTTGTTTGTTTGTTTTTAGCTCCACATGGTTCAGTCCTCACACAGGCACAGAAAACTGTGGCAAAATTTCACTACTGGTAAATCTGTAAAAGGTGCAGAAGTTCATTGTGCTATTCTTGTAACTTTTCTGAAATAATAATTTTAAATTTTTAAAAAATGACAGCAGCCAACACTATCCAAAACCTATTGTTCAAAGTGATTTCTAAGTGAGGGGGCAGGGATCCCTGCTCTAGGCAAGGAGTTGCCAGCCAACTTTAGGGTAGTTTTGAGTTTCTCTGCCCTTTCTCGTCACTGACTCTCAGTTTCAGTGAGGGGCATAGTGGTAAGAGCCCTAAGTCAAAGTACACCAGTCCCAGTATTCATTTGGGTACTGCAGTGTCTCAGCTGAGCCTGTTTCCAATCGGGAAACCCAGAGTGGTGTCACTTACCTCTCGGGCCTGTTGTTAGGAGTAGAGGTGATAGTTGCAAAGCACTCAGTTGAGTGCCATGTGACCCCCCTCCCTCATTAAAAAGATTTGTGTTTCCATGGAAAGACTGTGGCTTGTTGTCTCGAGTCTTTTCATTAAGCACAGGGAACAGCAGTCTGTCACCAAAGCTGTGGCCTGAAACCCAGCCTCTGCCCCATTTGAAACCCTCTATTCCTGAGCCCCAGTGGAAAACCTCCACACTTAGTGACTTGGAGAGATAGGTGTCTCTGGACATGATTGGTTACCTAGCAGGCATAATCACTGCAGACGAAACCATCAGAAGGCTTTTCAGAGTGTTTTGAAAATCTTTTCTTGCACAGCTGCCACACACCATGAGGGAAGAGGTCAGGTGACAGCTCAAGGGTTTGAAAAGAATGAATTAATTCTGGACTTTAACCTTGAGGCAGATGACCTCACAAGATGTGAGGGGTAAAAAGAGAAGGGAAAATTGTCTGGGATTCCAAGTGAGTGGCAGTGAAGCTGAAATAGAAGACAGATGTCTTAGATTAAAATACTGACTCTACCGCTTAGACCTGATGGTTTTAAAACAAGCCACCCTGAGCCTCTTGCTTTATTTTTGAAATGGGAATGCTAATGTTTCTCCTAGTAATGTATCAGTCAAATAGGATAAAGTACGGAGAGGCTTTTGGGAAACTGTAGGTGATGAGGCCCCATAATATGAAGCCTGTCTGCTACTCAAAGTGTAGCTGTCACCAGCATAACTAGAAATGTAGTTCTCAGACCTCACCCAGACCTGCAATCAGAATCTTATGTTTAACCACATTCAGGTGTACATGCAAGTTTGAGAGGCTTTAAATAAGACACACCCTTCAATTGATGCCTTTCAAGGTGCCTACACAGTTTATTTAGAACCAGGCCTCAAGAATGACCTGGAGCTTATTGGACCCGTGGGAGCCACATGATTACTCAGTGAAGTGCTTATTCAGGCTGTGAAGTATGTCTTGCAAGGGTCCGGCCCACCAACATCTCTAATGGATATTAAGCACACATGAACACACAGGCCCAGCTTCTGCCCAGCACAGGAAGTCTGCAAGAAACTCTTTGTGCCATCCACATGTCATCACTGTGGGTGAATGGAAGTCAGTCATGAGTTTCAGGACACCTGTTACTCCTAAATTCTGCCACTGGCCTGGAGACCATTATCCCATTGAAGACCAAGGTCTATACCAAGGCATTGCTAGTGTTGACAGAGAAGGAATGTAAGAGATTAACTCAGCTGCAAGGAGGGATTAGGAGAATCTGTCTAGTTTCCTTTTGCTGCCTGAATGAAAAGTATTATTACTAATTTCTACCCTGGGGTGCCTCTAGTGAGAAAGGCTTTTGCATCTTCCCCTTTTTGAGCCAAGGCTTCCTCTGCTAAGTTAGAGCCCTCTAAGGTGAGGACTGAGGAGCCCTAATCCATGCTTCAGCACTAAATTCACTGCCTGGGCCCAGTGAAGAGGAGGCCTACTAAATGAATCTGATGACACCTCCCACTATAGTGCTTTATAGATACTAGATGATCTGTTACAGGACAACTTCCCTATTAGGAACTCATAGGGCCAGAACCCAAAACCTGTGAGCTATTCAGGGCCTAAGAAAATGTTTCAGGATGTCAAATCAACATAAAATGATTGACTTCAACACACTAAAAGGCAACTGCAAAGTAAATATGAAGATGTGTAATTAGCTGGCTGTAAAATATGTTAACTAATGAAGTAGTTAACATATTTTAGAATTATATATAAATTACACTAAATTGTGAGACATGGTCATATTATTATAATGTCACATGTGACATGAGAGAACCCAAAAGTTAGTGCCTACAACCTACAAGGAGTTAAAATAGCCCTGGCCCCCTCCTTGCTGAAGAATCTGGTGAAAAACAGATAAGATAGTTACTGCCTGTCGGAAGAAAGCAAGGAGGCTCCGAGGTAAAACCCTAAGAAAGCAGGAAGATCAAGGAAGCCAAGATGTTTTTTTAATTACAGGGTTTTCACCCTGTCCTTCGACTATTTTCCTAGTATAATTTCGTATAGTCTTTCATAAGGAGACAATTTTCTGTTTCTTACTAGTCTAGTATTGATTAGTGACATTCCCTATATCCTGTACTTATCTATTTATTTCCTTAATCACAGGCTATGTAGGTTTCGGGTGGGCTGAATGTAGGGGAAAAGTGGAAATTAAATGTTCATCAGCTTTCTCATTTCCCCATTTTCTTCAAGAAAATATTTTTTTCTGAATTTCTACTTATTACTTGTCTAGATAATTTACAGAACTAAGTAGGAAACCTAGTCCCTTTGCTCTGGGACACCAAATTTAATAAATATTCCTAAAGACAATAATAAAGAGATCAAAACTGGTTAGCTTTTACCGTATAACAAAGCCCACAGAATTAAGTGGCTTAAAACAACCATTATTTGTTTGACTCACAATCCTGCAGGTCAGCAGCCTAGGCTAGGCTCAACTGGGCGATCCTTCTAATTTTACTGGGCTCTCCCCTGCCTCTGTGCTCAGCCACCACATACAACAAAGGGATGAACTGCCTTGGGACTACTTCTTGTGGGATCACCAACTCTGATCTACATGGTCCTGTATGCTCCAGCAGACTAGCTCAGGCTCGTTCACTTATGGCTGAGCAGCTGTCCAAGAGTACAAACCAAGGCCTGCAAAACCCCTTGAGAACCAAGGTGGCATGCTCTCCCTTCCACTGTATTTTCTTGGTGAGAGCAAAGCGCAGGCCAGACCATATGGAAGGGGTGGAGATAACATTACCTCTTCATGAGGAGATCTCTGAAGTCACATTGCCAGGACCCTAAACTATACCATGAAGGGAAGAACTCCAGCCAGTTTTACAACCTACCAGAGCCCCACATGAATTAAGAATTATAGTCTTGAGTGAAATGATTTAATAATGTTTAAACTCCAAGGCCACAAAAGAGAGAATGGGGATCAGAGGATTCACACACTTAAATGTCATCAAACTGAAAGGGAAAAATGAAATCGAGAGCCTGGTGAGACCACTAGAGTTTGAAGAATTGATTTTGATGGGGAAATGAATAACTGCTTCAGGAAAGGGGCAGGGGTCAGTGTATTGTGTGCCTTTATGTGGTTTTGTCAGATAGCCATGCTTCGTGGGTATGTAGAGACACAGCAACAGAAAAATTAACCTTGCCGAAAACATCACAGAAAGTAGCATGTTTCTCCAGGCACTGTCACTAAAGACAGAGTGCAGACAAAAGGTGTCCTGCCACATGGCAAAGGAGTGCTGAGCCAGGGAGGCACTTCCAACACTGGGGAAGAGCAGCAGGTGCCCTAGATGATGACAGAGGCACCCTGGTGCTGAGCAGCATGCAGCTGGTTCAGGTTGACTTTGCTGTGGTCCTGACTTTGCCTCAAACCAGCTCCGTGACACCACCCAGTTCGAGTTTGCTCTCTGGGCTTCAGGTTATCTTCTCTACCAAGCAAGAGAGTTGGTTTGATCATCCTTATGATTCCTTCCAATACTCAGATTTGAAGTATGGGGTGGGCTACCCCAGTATATAACGGCTTGTTCCAAAAATATATAAGGGAAAAGAATGTTTTTAAAAAACTTTAATCCTGGAATCTAAGTTTTCTGTTCTGAACATTTTTGTTGCTCTTCATAGAGGTATGGGAGTGCAAGCAGATTCGAGTCAGGGGAGCTCTCTAGGGGTTCAGAACACTCTGTCCCACGTTTTCCACAGCTGCAAGGAGCTCTCTGTTGGATTTCAGAGACTCAGAACCACAGTCCCACTGACATTCTTCCTGCTTCACCCCACAGCACAACCAGATCTTGAACAAGTCATCACTTTACTTTATCCTTACAGAGACTTTTCATCTCTGTGACATGCTTAGGAAACTCCCTTCAGCTTGGTATTTTGATTCACAGATGAACGGGATCACCAAGAAGATTTCAGATGGTATCAAAGAGGAATCTTGTGTCTGATACTAAATGAACAATGTGCCCATGTTTCACTGTTGTGTGTTTCCATTTACTCATCATAATTTTATTTTTTATTTCCCTACTTCTCACAATGTAAGAATACATTTACTGTCCCCATGTCCAGGCCTTTTTTTAAAGGTGAAGTAAATTGTAGCATTATTTGTAACAATGAAAAGTGGAACAAACAATATGCCCATTGAAGAGATAGAAGTAGCAAGAATTTTTGTCTTTTCTGAATTATTTGGAATTTTAACATTAAAGATACAGTCATTTGTGGAACTACAAAATTTTAATATTGGCCAGTCTTATTGGCACATGTTTATAATCCTAGCACTCAAGAGGCTGAGACAGGAGTTTAGCCTTGATTCTGAGGCTAGCATGGAATACATAGTGAGTTCAGAGCCAGCCTTATCTACAAAGTGAGACCCTGTCTCAAAAAAACAAAACAAAAGAAAAAAAGAAAAAAATTTAATAGGATTTTTGTAAAGAGTGAAGTAGTGGTGATTTTTATCCATATCTGGATATAAGCAAATAAAAGTGAGGAAAAAATTCTTTCTTTCCCAGATTAATAACTAAGCATTTGTATGTGGAGGTGTATTACTCTTTCCAACCCACTGTTGTGAAGAAATATAACATAACAAAGAGGTGAGGAAATAAAAACCCATATATTCCTCCCTACACAAGAACTACCCGAAAACCTCTACATTTTAAGTTTTAATTATGCTGTCATTTCAGTTTCATCCTCAGAGCTAATTCTGAGAAGCGACAGATTTTTCATATACTCTGCAATTTAATTACAATTAACTCCTTACAGTTTAATTACAGGAAAGTGCTATTTTTTTCAGAATCTGGGCAACCAGAAAGCTTCACATAATCAGGAGCTGTCCTCTATCATCTGCCTTTTGAAAGTGAGACGGATAAGACTGAAACCAGGGCACCATTCCAAATATACCTCTTAAGCTGTGTCATAGGGTCAGTGCAGATGAAGCTTAATTTCTTATACTTTGAGCAATTATCATGCCGTGTGCTGATAATTGATGTGTATAATGATGGCAACATGATACTGCGAGTTCTTATTGTGACTTTGGAAATTTCAAAGAAAGATAAAATGATGGGTGATGAGTTATGTTGCATTCTGTGTTTCTGAAAACTGTAATCCATGTGCCTTATATCTAGTACCACTGGGGTACCGAGGAGTATCACTATCTCAGAATTAAATGATGTAGGAAGACAGACCCATGCAGAGTTTACTGCAGAGTATGTGGACAGCCACATTTCAAGTGCTTTGAGCACATATGCCAGTGGCTCCTGTACTGATCAGGTCAATTCTAGAATATTCTGACAGGTGACTTAGGGCAGTGGAAGCTGCATAGTTCTCAGAGGTTAAAGAGGTGCTAGTTTGCCCTGCCCTGGCCACTCTTCTCCTGTTTAAAAGAAGCACCAAGTTGCACCCTGCAGTACATCCTGTTCTTCCCAGTCCTCCCTAGTTCTGGAGAGACCCCAGTCTCCGTGGGCAAGCTGGAGTGATGCTTGGTACTCTACACAAGCCCACTGTCCCACTCTGAAGAGTCTTAACACTTCCCAGAGTTCTAATTAGCATGTTCACAGACAGAACTGTCCAAGGAACTATGCCTTAGACCTTCTAGTCCACATCATTGTCCTGCCTCTCTCAAGAAAGCTGGTTGCTAAGCACCAGTAATAGATTCTCCTTGTTGCTTCTGTCTGTCCCCAAATGGCTGCCTTCACTACTCTGTGGTGCTTTCTCCCCTTGTTACAGAGCAGGAGTTGATTCCTTCAGTTCCAGCAGCCTGAAAAGTCACAAGCTCACATTATCTAGAAGCAGTGAACGCCAGCTCTAAAGACTGTTACAGCCAAAGGCTGCCTAGTAATTAACCAGCTCTTTTTAAATTCACTTCTTTCAAAAAATAGTTTTCATAACTTCTTCTGAGGCTGGGTATTCAAACTTGCTGCCTGTGTTGCTCAGATCACCCTAAATTAATGACAGCAACCTAACTTATTCAAGCCAAGAATGACTTAGAACTTTCCTTTTCTACTAGTTTTTACAAGAATATTTAATTTTGTCTGAGTTAATTCTTCAATTTGTCTTCTGGTCCACTAATTACTGTATCAGTAACATCTAATCCATGTTTTGAGGTTTTTATTACTTCAGCAAATGTATGTTTGCAAATATTTCTAATTGAAATTCAGTTTAATCTAGTTCAATTTATTTTTTTATTGAATTCTTTATTGGTACAATTTATATACATCTCAAAATCACATATAACATTGGGAAATTTGTACCAGTATATGCCACAAGTTAATTCTCATTTTTACCCATATCCCTACCCACTCCCCTTCCTCCCCCCTTTATACATGCTCTTTTATTTTCTTTCTGTATCATATTTATTCCTTCCCCTCATCACATTCCCACACCAAGTTTCCTATAGAAATATTCCACTCTATAAAAGCCGTCCTACTTTCTAGAACTCATTTGCATCTACAGGTGTTCATGCCAAAGAGAAGATCTGGGAATTGTCTATCTGTGATCTATTGATTTCACTTATCTAATTCAATTTATTTATCCTTGCCTTAATATTGCACTTTGTTTTATAATTTCTTTCTGTGTTTTTCAAGTGGAAGATAGTACTTTATTTATTATTGAGTATTCTACACATATTTATATTGAAATCTTAGACTGTCCCATAAAATACATTTCATCTAGAGCAGTGCTGTCCAGTAAATTTTTTTTTTTTTGAGACAGGGTCTCGCTTTGTAGTTCAGGCTGGCCCTGAGCTCACTATGTAGCCCAGGCAAGCCTTGTACTCAGCAATCCTCCTGTCTCTGCCTCCCGAGTGCTGAGATTACAGGCGTGAGCCACCATGCCCGGCACTGTGGTATGTGGTATTGATTGCTGGTGGGCGTGAGTCTCCATGCCCAGCATTGTATATGGTTATCGGGGATCGAACTCAGGACCTTGCACTTGCGAGGCAGGTGCCTGAACCACTGAGCTAACCCTCCGGCCCAGTAAAATTTTTTTAAATGACAGAAATTACATCTTCACTATCTTAGGAAAGCCACTAGTCCATGAAGCTATTGAGCACTTATACTTCACTGATTTTCACTGATTTTTATTTAAATTTAAGTAATGTACATAGCCAGTACCTACCACATGGCTAACACAGATCTAGAATAAATTTTTTAATGCTTCCTAATTTTTGCTTTTGCTGTTAGGCTTCTTTATGTGTTTTTAAATTTTTATTTGCAGGCTCATTTTGGGTGAAGTATATATGTTTTCTTCTGTCCCTACTTTGTGGTTTACTGTGTTCTCCACTGGGAAAGGAGTCTGCGACCTGGACTTAAAGTCATATGTTGAAACTTCTGTTTCAGAGATATTGTGGATATTGGAGAACACAAGGTGGCTTGCTTGGGTTCCCAGTCAGACTCTGTCTCTGTTGGTTTCCCTCCCTAGACTTTCTACTTACTAACAACAAAAATCTCAGCAATAGCTAGTAATGACACATTCTTATCTCTGCTTTCACAAACATAAGACCCCTGCCTGAGTCCTAGAACTCAAGCAGTGAGTATGGTTCCAGTCCCCTGACTCCTGTGCATCACTTTATCCCTTTTTCTTGGTATTATCACTGGATGCCATTGCTTCAACACCAGGCATGCCTGCTGGGCTATGACTTCAGCCTCTCTCTTTCTCTACCTTTCTGGGTCATGTATATGTTTATCTTGTTTGAGTGCAGCTGTGTCTCTGCAGTGTTCTGTTTATATATAACTGCCATTGTGTTTGGAGTGGTAGTGAAACTACATCAAGACATAAACTTAGAGAGCTATCTTGACTCCTGACCAGTGGTGCCCCTCCAATAACATTTCCAATCATAACATCCAAGTAAAAACTTTTCTTACTCCTACATCATCATTCCCCAAGTATTTGGTCACACATATGAAAGGACAAAATAGTTTCTTATTAAACATTGTTGAGTGGACATATGAAATACCAAATCTGAAAACAAACACTCCAGAGTGATATCTGCATATGTTTTTATAAACCCTTTCTATAGTATCCTACTGGGATAATATAAAGTTATAAAACCTTTCTTACTGAGCTACACGGTCTCTTAGAAATAGGGAAATCACATAATTCATTACCCAAAAACAAATAATTATCAGAGCAAAACAGACTATTCTTAGTCATTATGCCAGAATAACAGTTTTAAATTGAGACTGTCCCAAAAAGTCAGAATAAATGATGATTTATCCCATACCCAGTGTGGTGTTTAGCTACATGAGATTCCCACATATAACAAAATATCTTTTCCTGTTGCTCATGTCTCTGTTGCTATTTCAGATGCTGAACCACAGCAGTGATTTTCTATCTCTTTTTCCTAGCTGTGTCTGACCTATGTTTCCATCTCCTCCATAAAGAGTCAGTCTTTTAAAAAATAATAATAATAATAATAATTGAGTGCTCCAAAGTAGGGTACTCAGAAATTATTCTTCTCTCCTCCTAATGCCCTAAATCGGAAATCTGGTATATACAACAGTTTTTTTAAAAAGCCTCATGATTTCTCTTGCTGCATACCATCTTGAACATCATCCATAGCTCTAGACTATCTAGACTTCCCCTTTAAGAAGCACATCATCATTTCACTGGTCTTTTCCAGGCAGCCATAGCTCTGATAACTCTTGGTTGACCCATTTCACTAGCCATTTAGCAGCGCACTGGCCATTTTCCCTCATGACCAGTTGCCTCTAATTCTAGAAGTGGCATTTACTCTCTGGTGTTGCAAAGTAGTACACCTGGTACTACTTTGACTGCCTGTATCAGTTATGGTTCACTAGAGGAAGGGAAAATATATATACACACATGTGCATCCACACACACACAGATTTACAAAGTTGGTATACAAAGACTGCCTATGGAATCAAAGTGGAAGCATCCAAGAGGTTATCTGCACACTGGAAACCCAGAGGGTCCAGTATAAAGTTGAAGGCCTGGAGCTCACTGCAGATCCAGGGTGAGTCCTTATCAGAAAACCAGATGATCTGCATTGGAAGGCTGAAGGAACTGGAGACAAACATCCAAAGGCATTTGTAAAGACCAGGGCTCCTCAAAGAGGCAAAAGTGGAAATGTTTCCCTCCAATGCATTCAGACTACAATTGGTTGGTGCTGCCAACATCCAGAGTGGGTCTTCCCTCTTTAATTTGTGATCTACAAATCAGTCATCCAGATACACCCACAACTGTGCTCCACTAATCTGATAGGCATCTCTTAATCCATTCAAATTGACACCACAATTAACTCTTATAACTGCTGTGTTATAAACCATCCTAAAACTTGGTAGCTTAAACAGCAATCCATTTTACTCTATCTCTTGGTTTAATGTGGCAGGGCTGGGAGGGGCAGGACTCACCCATGCTGCCACTGCTCCTATGTCATTGCCTGAGAACACTTGACAGTGTTCAGCCAGCAGGAAGGCTGCTCTGGTTGGGTTCCAAAGTGACTTCACTCATATACCCGATGGTGGGAAGACAGCTCAGCAAGGACTACCTGGCATCTCTGCTGCAAACTGGTCTCAGGGCAGTGGATTCTCTTACATAGCAGATCAGAGCCTCCAGAGACTCTGGGGGAGAGACTCTCCCAAGACAGCCAAGCAGAAACTGCAGAACATTTTATGACCCAGCCTTCAAAGTCACTTTTCCTGCATCCTTTTCTTCCAGAAAGTCATTAAAGCCAGCGCAGATTTGAGAGGGAAAGGATTTAGACACCACCTTTCAATGGAAGGAGAGAAAAGAGTTTGCAGTCATTTCTAATTTATCATACCTTGTTTTTCTTTTTTATAACAAAAGTGAAAGGTATTCCCAGATGTAATCCACATTTCCACCTGTATCAACCTCAGGCTACAATAGAATAGCAGCAGGCAAAGCAGGTGTGAAATCCTTGGGACATTGGCCACTAAATGGCTCTGAGCTTGCTTATATTTCTAGTGAACACTGAGGTAGATCTTGTCACTAAATCCCATAGTCTCTAGAATTTTAAAACCTTTTCATATCAGAATAACAAGAGGCAGACCCAATATGAATAGTATCAGATTGATTTTTATGTAGTCTATGCTTGACCTTGCGTTTTTCTTGGATGTGTATCTAGTTAATACCCACATCTGAGTACTCTGTTTCTCCATCCAATAGTTGAATACTCTCCTCTTCTTTACTGTAAGATAGGCAGGAGGTGTAGTTCAATAGCAGTGCCCTTTTGAGACATGCTTTAGGCCCAGTTTCTATCCCAGCACTGAAAAAGAAAAACAACAGTATCAGTTATAAGCCAGGAATTATATGTGGCTGTGAAGAAGTTTCATGGTTTTTTAATAACTAGCCTTCCCTAGACAGTTTTATGTAATAAAGTTTAAGAGTTCATGAACAGATTACTGATAAAGACATAGTTCAAAGTTCTCCCAAAACCTTATTTATAAAGGCTTTTAAAAAATTAACCAGGTCCTCAGGCCGAAGATTTTGCTCAGTGGTTCCGGCGCCTGCCTCGCAAGCGCAAGGTCCTGAGTTCAATCCCCGATAACCATATACAATGTTGAGCGTGGTGGCTCACACCCACCAGCAATCAGTACTACATACCATAATGCCGGGCATGGTGGCTCATGCCTGTAATCCCAGCACTCGGGAGGCAGAGGCAGGAGGATCGCTGAGAGTTCAGGGATTGTCTGGGCTACATATGAGTTCAGGGCCAGTCTGAACTACAAAGTGAGACCCTGTCTTAAAAAGAAAAAAATTAATCAGAGCTGACTGTATCTATGGGTATGAGTGACCTCAGTCAATGATTCCATTAACCCAGTAAGAATTATTTAAACAAAGCACTGTAGAATACAAGTAGATAATACCGTATCATGTGTGAATTTACTCCCGAACAAGCCACTGATAAACTGATTCTGTGAACTCCCTACCTGCTGTAGGTTGTCACAGAGGTTAATAGAATTAGTTCTATTTAGTTTATTATGTTTGCCAAAATATTTTTCTCTGTATGCAGTTGGTAGTCATCTTTGGGTGGAGCTCCGTAGATGTTATGTAACAGTGATGCCAGATGATAATAGAATGAATGCTGAAGAAACAACTTCCCAGTCTAAGATACACTCATCACCCAAAAGAAATAGATGCTTATTTTTGGTTATTTCATTGTA
Organism: Thryonomys swinderianus; assembly: GCA_004025085.1. NCBI lineage: Eukaryota > Metazoa > Chordata > Mammalia > Rodentia > Thryonomyidae > Thryonomys > Thryonomys swinderianus. The sequence continues at coordinate 958 of PVIC010020389.1, read as the reverse complement.
AATTTTGCCCTTGGCCTAGAAACTCAAAGTATTTTACTTAAGGTTTCTCTCTGATCCATAAACCAAACATTATCTAAATGTGCAAATCGATCATTTGTTAACTTTTTTAAACAAAACAAACCTAGTCACTTCAGTTCAGTAGCAAACAAATTCAGGACTGCTGAATGGAGACGTTTGCTGCTGTAGCATGGAAGTCAAAGGAGTGCTTAATATTCCCGTCATCATCCTGTGCTCACTAGGGGCCTTCAGCTAGATTCAGGGTGATGGACCCAAGACTCCAAGACAGGAGCAGTTTAAAAACATTTTAACCAAGCTTCAGGAGGGAAGGGAGAATTATGTGATATTCTCACTAGAAAATAGCAGTTGTGTTTTTCCCCATGTACACTTCAAGCCTGAACAACTGGACATTAGCAGCTATGCCACCGACATGCACACAGAGCAGTCTGAAACTGGACCTGCTATCCCAAATTCAGTTTCCCAGGTCTTCCAAAATTGGTTCTAACAGTTAAGCAGCACTAGTACACTTAAGAAAAGCATCAGTATATTCAAAGGACCAGGAAGTAAGAGAAACATACCCTTCAACTTCATCCATACCCAAAGAACATGTTTACTTACAACAAAGAAAGCAAACTAAACTTGATGTGGCCTGTTCATTTAAAATAAAATAGGTCGATGCCATTTGAAAATCATGTGTCATCTGGGCTGGGGATTTAGCTCATTGGTTCCAGCATCTGCCTTTCAAACGCAAGGTCCTGAGTTCAATCCCTGGTAACCACATACCACAGTGCCAGTGTGACTCACACCCACCAGCAATGGGTACCACATACCACAATGCCAGTCGTGGTGGTTCATGCTTGTAATGCTAGCACTTGGGAGGCAGAAACAGGAGGATTGCTGTGAGTTCAAGTGTTGCCTGGGCTACATAGTGAGCTCAGGACCAACCTGAACTACAACATGA
>PVIC010020388.1:0-29581 GCA_004025085.1 Thryonomys swinderianus | reverse complement strand
AAAAAAAAAAAAAAAGTTCAGATGCACAGTTCATCATGCCCCAGGGCACAGACAGAACACTGCATCCCACCTTCCCTTCCCCCTGCTGGTTCTCTGCAGGGAGCAGAGCAGCACATGAGCAGAACCCTCCGGAGCCCCCCGCCCCCCCGCCCCGGCTGCTCTGATGTCAGGGTGGCGCACCCTGATCTGACCAACTCTTTCCCTGTGGCAGGCAGAGTAATGGGCCCAGGTATGTGAACATCTTGACCCCTGGAAGCCGAGAAGGTGCGTGTAGAAGAAGGGACTCTGCAGACTTGATTAAAGCAAGAGCTTTGAGATGGTGCGGTTACCTTCATTTAACCGGGCCCAGCCCGGAGCTCCTTGAAAGCAGGGTGTGACGACTTTCCCTTTGCACTGATGGCCCGGTGTGGCCCACAGCGGCTGTGCAGCGGGGGCGGGGATCCTTCTGCAAGCGCCGGAGGGACACGTCACAGGTGAAGCCCCACACGGGTGTTACTAGGGAAGATTCCCAGGGTTGAGTCAGGTAGAAGCAGTGGCCAAACTGAGTAAAATATGTTGCCATTTGCGTGAGACAAGAAAATATGATTTATATAATTTTAAAAAGTGAATATCTTGGGAAGATATGAATAATAAAGGAGTATATAACCCCTTCCACTGTCTGGATTTTACTTTTACGTGTTCACTAACACTAAAACTTAAGAATAGGGATTCTCAAGCTGTGTCAGGAGAAAAGGTTCATGGATGTCAAGGGGAAGTGTAGGGATCTGTGTTAAAGGCAGAGTCCGCCAGCTCGCTCCAAGCCAGCAACTGAATTTTCAGGAAGAGGACAGAGCCAAGATGCGGCAACCCAACATGCACTTAGTGAAAAAAAAAAGAAAGCTTTCCAAGGGGTTGTGAGGCCAGCTTTAGGAACTCGACTGACTTAGCTGACCTTTGTGGTTTTGTGCTTTAGATAAGAGAGGGTGTGGTTTGCCGAGAGCCACTTGGCTGATGCTCAAGAAAATATGATAGTGACAAATATGATAATACCTCCCAGTCTGGCCCACTCTGAGGGGTGTTTCCCTGAGGAGAGCGTGGGACAGTACGACAGAAAAGGAAACACCATCTTTAATCAACTTACTTGCACAGAAGCCAGGGGAGCACTCCTGGCCTAGCAGGGTCCCACCGAGGACCTGGTCCCCTCGAAAAAACCAGCTTATAAAAACAGAAGGCTCCAGAGCACCGTGGCTAACCATGGAGGGGGAGAGGTCCGGAGAACAGGGTGGGCGGGGGAGGGGGGGCAGGCAGGAGCGGGCCTGGTGGCCTGGCTGTGGCCCAGTCCGATTAAAACCGAGTCCCTCCTGAGCTGTACTCAGCACCGGATAGGCTGACATTTTTTTGGGACCTGCAATGGCCAGAGTCACCCCAGGGCTGGCTGCTGGGCACCGTACTGCAGACGGGGTGCTATGGTGGGCTGCCCGTCTAGCCCAAGCTCAGAGGGTGGGTGCAAGAAGGGCCACAGTCACCACAGACAGACTCGGATGTGCAGAGTGTCTCATGGCTGGGCTGCAGCCCGCCTTACCTGTGCCTCCTGACTTCCTTCATCACCCAGGGCCGCACCCATTGCACAGACCAGGATGCCAAACTCTGAGGACTAATCAGCCACTGCTAGGTTACAGGATCCCAAGGGTGCCTGAGGAGGGAGGTAGGCAAGACCTGGTCTCACCCTTATTTGCCCTCGGAAGGTTGGAGTGCTGGTCCTTCTGACATACTCCTATTACCCACACCCCCATTCTGCACTTTCAGAATTCGAGGCATTTTTTTTTTGAGACAGAGTCTCGCTTTCTAGTTCAGGCTGCCTCTGAGCTCACTATGTAGTCCAGGCAAGCCTCGAAATCAGCAATCCTCCTGAGTGCTGGGATTACAGGTGTGAGCCACCACGCCCGGCAAGGCTTTTTGTTTTTTGAGACAGTGTCTCACTATGTGGTCTAGGCTGGCCTTGAACAGGTGATACTTGAACTGGCTCAGCCTCCCAAGAGCTGGAATTACAGGTGGGTGCCACCATGCCCGGCCCTCCTGGGCTTATGAGGGGGATTTCAGACACAAGAGTGTCATAAATGTTGGTGGTCTGGAAACACTGGTGTCTGGGTGGCACTGACCTGTCTTTCCCCCTCTGGAGCCAGTGGTGATGTGGATGGAGCTGGCAGGAGTCGTCATCTGTGGAGCGTGAGTTCTGACAAGTAACTGCCACTCTGAGCCCGGGTCGTGAAGAGAATTGTGTGACTGTGTGTGCACGAAGTGCCTGCCACAAGGCAGGTTTTCTGGACACGGGAGTCCTGCCATCTTGGAGCACCTTTCCTGTTCTCGCAACTCCACCGGGTTCCTTTTGTCAATAAGGACCCGGGGCCGGAGGGTTAGCTCAGTGGTTCCGGCGCCTGCCTCGTGAGCGCAAGGACCTGGGTTCGATCCCCGGTAACCACATATAATGCTGGGCGTGGAGACTCACGCCCACCAACAATCAACACCGCATACCACAATGCCGGACGTGGTGGCTCATGCCTGTAATCCCAGCACTCAGGAGGCAGAGGCGGGAGGATCGCTGAGTTCGAGGCTTGCCTGGGCACCATAGTGAGCTCAGGGCCAGCCTGAACTACAAAGCGAGACCCTGTCTCCAAAAAGCAAAAAAAAAAAAAAAAAAAAAAGGACGCAAACTTAGAAAAGGAATGCGATGGCCCTATGGTGGGTGGACTCGCAATCTGATACCTCACTGTACTCACTAAACCCACGGACTGCAGGAGCTGGGGGAAGAGGAGGTGGGATCATGAGTGCGGTAGACCTGGTCTCAGGGACCTGGAAGGGCATAGGGGGGACTTGTACCCCATTTTCCTGGAGGAAAGGCTTTGAAGGCTTGCCACGGGTGGGACAGAGGCTAAGCCTAAGAAGGATTTGCTGGGTGTCAAACTGAATTCAGGGCTTTGGGCTGTGTCGATTCAGTTCCCAACAAGAGAATGAATGGTTCTATTGCTTTAAGAGAGGGGCTGGCCTGTGGTGTGCGGCAGAGTGCCTGTGCTGGAAGGGGGTCTGCGAATGGAACCCAGGGGGCTCTTAGGCTTTGCAGTCTGAAACAGAAAGTACATGGTGTTCAGGGCCTGTCTCCATCACGAGTTTAGCTGTGTGCCTTCAGCCTAATCACTTTACATCTGTAGGCCTTAGTTTCCACATCTGAAAGTGGGGGTTTTAATCCCAGCCTACCCCAAGGGGTTGGGGGTCAAAGGAAAAGGCTAGAAGAGTCCATCTGCTAAAGGATTATTTTAATTACTTGGAGTGGGGAGACGGAGGCCCAGAGAGGGCAAGGGCTTTGCCACGTATCACACCGGGTGTCAGTGACAGAGCTTCGACTGGAACCCAGGACTCCTGCTCCTAGTTCACAGCAGCTTTCACCAAGGCTGGTGAATGAGTAGAGATGGGGTGAGCTGTCTGCCCGGCTGTTTTTTTCTGGACAAGGGCAAGATGCTGAGTGAAAGGTGAAAGGGGTAGACTGGAGAAGGGAGGAAGGCCCTGGAATATGCCAAGGCTGAGATTAAAAAAAATACAAACCCGCGATGCCCCTCCCCGGCCCGCCCCAGAAGTCCAATCTGCTTCTCCCGCTGCCCCGCGGGTGAGACCGCGCAGGCTGCAGTCGGTCTACTTGACGCCAGGGGGCGCGCTTGTCCATCTTGGCCGGAGCTCCCGGCAGCCACAGTCAGTCCTGCCACCAAGAGCAGGGCAGCGAAGTGGGCGCTCGAGGCGGAAGCTACCCAGACCTGCAGGAAAGAAAGGCGGGTGAGGGCTAGGCATGCGGGCAGAGATCCGGCCGCCCGTCGTACTCCTCCCCCCTTCACTCAGTTCCCGGTCCCCACGTGCACCCAGCGCTGCACCAGGACCCACGTGTACAGAGGCTGCAGCTGTAAATGCGACGTCTTCTGTGGTGCCTGGTATCCGTAGGAGTCGAAACCACCGATGAAATCAACTGCGGAAGGGGGAGAGTTAGGCTGGGTCCTGAAACAGAAGAATCGATGGCAGGACCCCCTCTCCCGGAAGCCCAGCAGGAGAAGCGGGATAAGGCGGGCCTTTGGGGCTGGATCCACGCCTGGGTACGCGGGGATGGGCCCGCGAGGCTGGGAGGCCAGGAGTCGGGCCAGCAGGGCCTCAAGTCCCCAGACTACAGAGCCAGGGAGTGAGGCGCGCCTACAGCAAAGATGGGCCCCGGGGGCGGGACAGGAAAGACCCCGGATGGCGTAGGGGCCAGACTGGAAAACTGCGATGGTGGATGGTGGGGCCGTAGTCTGGGCGCCACGCTGGGCTGGCTGCGTAGACTCCTCTCATCGCTGCCACCTCTTCTTGAAAGGGGGCCCCTGGCCCACCCAGAGCTCCCCCAGGCCAAGGCGCCCCCCCCCAACGCTGTCCAGGGTGCTGAAAAGGGCGGGCTGGCGTCGGGCCCGGCTCCGCGCGTCCCTGTGGGAGCCTTACTCACAGCTGTCCTCCTCTTCCAGGAACACTTTGCTCACGTAGCAGGCGAACACAAAGCCAAACAGCTGGGGAGGGGACGACAAGTCAGGGGAGAGAGCACAGCTGCTCCTGCCGCCGCCCACTCACCCCACTTTAGGAGGGGAGTGTCAGGCCTGGACTGAGGCGGATAAATTGGAAACAGTTTCAGGTTAAATGCCTACACTTAGACGGCAAACACACTTGGCCTCATTCGTCATCTGTGGAGCGTGAGTTCTGACAAGTAACTGCCACTCTGAGCCCAGGTTGTGAAGAGAATTGTGTGACTGTGTGCACGAAGTGCCTGCCACAAGGCAGGTTTTCAGGACACGGGAGTCCTGCCATCTTGGAGCACCTTTCCTGTTCTCGCAACTCCACCGGGTTCCTTTCGTCAATAAGGACGCAAACTTAGAAAAGGAATGCGATGGCCCTATGGTGGGTGGACTCGCAATCTGATACCTCACTGTACTCACTAAACCGGCCCGCTCTTGACTCAGGGCCTAGGCGGGTCCAGACAGAAGCACAGGCACGCCTGGAGACCTAAGCGTGTCTCCTCTTTAGAGATGAGCGGGTTGGGTGGCGGCTGCCCCCCTGAGTCTGTGGGGGGTGAGGGACTCACTGCCAGGAAGATCTGCAGGGCACTGCTGAGGGCTTCGATGTAGGGATAGTCCAGCAGGCAGCCGGTGACAGAGATGACATGGTGGTCCTCCAGGGCCAGGCGGGAGTTCAGAACCGGGGTCACCAGGCAGCCGGGTCCGTTCTCCATCCACCAGGAGCGGTGCAGCGATGTATTGAAGGTCATGATGAAGTCCCGGTCCTGGGGGCAGAGGGGCCTGGGATACTGAGCGGGGGCAGGTAAGTTACACAGCAGACTTGTACCTACTCCAGCAGCTTTTCTGCCTGGGTTGATTTGCTAAAAAGAATGAGGAATGCCGTTGCAGGTTCATGTCTGGCCAGCAGGTGGCAGTTGATCCACGTGAAGGTCTTCCTGGATCGTTGAGTCGGTATGGGCGAGTCGGGCTCACCCTATAGGAACTCAATTTCAGGGCTACAATAGACAGTGTCAGGGTCCAACTCTCCAGCCGCCGGTGAAATGCTCACTATAGGCTCGTTCACAAACCTCTCAATCTCTCCACTGCTTTCTGTGCTGCTGGGCACACCCCCTTCTCTTGGGGCCTTGGTCTCCCGGTTGGATTAGGTGGAGAAAGGGCTGGCCTAAGCGGGAATTCTTTCTCAGGTGTGCACCCTGAGCTCATCAACCTTGTCAGATGGTGACTTGCTCTGGCCAGCCACTCGGCTGTGAGCTCTCGCTATACCCTCTCAGTAACCACAGGAAGCTGGGCTTACAGCTACCTCCACTTACTGCAGAAGGAAGGGAAGCTCAGAGAGGCCAGCTACGCCGAGGGCCACCCTGCTGGGAAATACTAGAGCTGGGTTTTGAATGTAGTAGGGTTCAACCAGAAAGCACAAACTCTTAGTCATATATTTTTCCTCCTTTAAACAGAAATAATGTCTTTCTGGGCTTGATTGGCACGCTAAACATTCTTCAAAAGTTCTCCTTGCGACAAGGTCTGTTCACTGTTCTGGAAACCAATGCTAACTAGCCCTTTCCCTTCTGAAAATTATCCATCAGCACTGACCCAGATCTTTGAGTCCAAGCTGTACAAAATGCCCCGCGATTTGACTTCCTTTGCTCTGAACATTCTAGTGGCATTCATGGGGGCTAAGAATAGCTTTTGTGGCCAACACATGCTGTTGGTTTTTTGAGGCAGGGAATGCCTGAGCACTGAGCTAAATCCACAACCCAATGCTGCTGGTTTTTACTGAATTTCTCATCAACTAGGCTCCCTGGTCCATCTTTACTTGGACTGTTCTTTAGCCTCACCTGTTCCATCAAAATTTCTAAGAGTAGAAGAGGAAAAAGAAGGGACGGGGGAGACCGTAGATTTAGCTTGGTAGGTTCTGCCTAGCAAGCGCAAAGTCCTGAGTTCAATCTCTGGTAATCACGAACAACAATACTGGGCATTGTCACTCACAGTCACCAGCAATCAGTACCACATACCACAACGCTGGCTGTGATGGCTCACACCTATAATCCCAGCACTTGGGAGGCACAGGCAGGAGGATTTCTGAGTTCAAGGCTTGCCTGGGCTACATAGTGAGCTCAGGGCCAGCCTGAACTACAAAGCGAGACCTTGTCTCAAAAAAAAAAAAAAAAAAAGGGAGGAGTGTTGCACAGATTACTTGAGTGTGTAGAGCTGGAGAGGTCTCTACAGATGATACCCCAGGGCTACACCACTCTATGAGCCTGGGGGAGGGGTGGGAAAAGTCAGGCTCTGTTTTAGGGCACCACCAGGCCTGAGGCTTACCTGGGACAGCTGTCCAACCTCCAGGTAGAAGCAGATGATAAATGCATTCCAGCCGACCCAGAGCACCAGCCAGGCTGCATACTGGGGAAAGCAGAGGTGGGTTCAGGGTGGGGCCTGGGGAGCAGGTAGGGGGTGAGTCAATGGAGACAGAGGTCAAGGGTGGAGGAGACCTTGCCAGGGAAAAGCATGTAACACCCCAGAGAGTGCAATGTCATTTACAAGTCATTTACATCCACCCAGTCCTTACCACGGCCCTGCAAGGCAACTTTGTCCTCCTAGAGATCACTAGGTCAAGGCTGAGAGGTCTAAGCTTTCCGAAATCTCCCAGCTAGCAGTCAGGAGGGCTGGCATGCCAGTGCAAAGCCTATTTCACTCCACTAGAAACCTCCACTAGGTTAGAGGTCTACAGAATGGGTTAGAATTACTCAGGGAGCTTGTTAAGAATACAGATTCCACAACGCCGGATGTGGTGGCTCACGCCTGTAATCCTAGCACTCGGGAGGCAGGGACAGGAGGATTGCTGAGTTCGCTGCGGCTTGCCTGGGCACCATAGTGAGCTCAGGGCCAGCCTGAACTACAAAGCGAGACTCTGTCTCCAAAAAGCAAAAAAAAAAAAAAAAAGAAAAAGAAAAAGAATACAGATTCCAGCTGGGGCCAGTGGCGCACACCTATGATCCTAGCTACTCAGGAGGCTGAGGTAGGAGGATTGCTTGAGCCCAGAGGCAGCCTGGGCAGCAGGGACCACCTCTCTCTCCTTCTTTCCTTCTCTCCCTCTCTCTGTCTTTTTTTTTTTAGACAGGGTCTTGCTTTGTAGTTCAGGCTGGCCCTGAGCTCACTATGTAGCCCAGGTAAACCTTGAACTCAGCAATCCTCCTGCCTCTGCCTCCTGAGTGCTGGGATTACAGGCGTGAGCCACCATGCCCAGCATTGTATGTGGTTACCGGGATGGAACTCAGGGCCTTGCACTTGCAAGGCAGGTGCTGGAACCACTGAGCTAAATCTCCAGCCCTGTCTCTGTCTTTTTTGAGTCAGGTTCTTGTTATGTGGTTCAGGCTGGCTGGCTTTAAATTTACTGTACAGCCCAGATGGGCCTTTAGCTCACAGCAATGCTCCTGCTTCGGCCTCCGGTGAAATCTCATCTCTTAATTAAAAAAAAGATTATATAGATTCCTAAGTCCTGCTTCCACGTTTACAGATTCTGAGTTTCTAGGGATGTTGCTCATGAGGGGTTTAAACAGCTTTGAATTGCTAGTTGGAGGACACTCGAACCTCCTCCAGATGGCAAACCACCTGAGGGCAAGCAGCTCCTGCGCCTCATTCACCATGCAGCACGAGTGCCCAGCACAGAGCAGATATGCAGCAGTGAATGACTAAACTCAGCCACAGGAAGCACTGTGTGAAGTATTCCTATTAGACCATAACAGTAAGCGGAGGTGGGTGGTCAGAAGGCCTGAAGCCGAAGGCTGGCATTTATGAGTAGCAGGAAGAAGGAGGATCCACTTTATTTCCTAGGAGAGAGCTCTTTCCCAGTGCTGAGGATAGAACCCAAGGCCTCGAATATGCCAGGCAAGTCCTCTCCCACTGAATCACACCCCACGCCATGAAGCCTGGCACTGTCCTAAGTGGTTGTGATCCTCTGTGAGAGGGTACGGTCAGCAGGGGTTTCAAGGTGCTGAGAACTTCAGCCCCAAAGAAACAGGAAGTTATCCTGAAGCCTGGTGCCGGATGTGAGGGCGACACCCTCTCACACACGCTTGGGGCAGATATGAGGGGCTCAGGCGAGGTGGGCAAGGCAATGGGTAGGGCCCGCAGAAAGGCTGGGGTGAGCAGACTAAGCTGAAACCCCAGGGTGGAAGCAGAGCTCCACCCCAACTCACTCATTTTGCCACTATTCTCTCCCCCTCCTCGTCTGTAAACTGCTTCCGGTCAGTGAGTGCAGCCCCCACAATCCTTGCGCCTGGCCAGAGAGAGGCTGCGCTGCATGGTTTAGGGGAGCACCGGGACCTCTCAGCTGCCCAGTCTTCCTCCTCCCGGACGTGGGTGGCTCTCAGGAGATGTTTAAACAGCATCGAAGCCATTGCCACGGGCACCCAGGGCTCACCTGAGGCCGACAGGAAGTGACCTGTGTCAGGGGGTGCAAAGGTCCGCAGGACCCTGGCCCTACAGTGACTGTGGGTGCTACCACCATCCTAACTGTGAGATGACCTGTAAAAAGCCCCCCAAAACCCCATGCAGAGGGCCCTGAGGATCAGCAGGGACCACAGGTGAGTCTAGCTGGAAGTGGGAATTCAAGAGATCGTGGGGACAGAGGGAGCAGGAGAGGGTGCTGGGGACGCCATCAGAGCCCTGGAGCTTGAGTGCAGGAGCCACAAAACTCAAAGCCACAGTAGCTGCTCCAGAACATGTGCTTGGTGTACATCACCAAGCAGGGGAAAAGCCAAGTCTCCTGAGGTTTCTTAGTACCCGGAGGAACTGGATAAGATGAGGCGCACCCCTCCTAGGTCTGTGGCCCTTGGCTTGCTGAGGCAGCTTGGTGACAGGGCAGGACATGTCACTGCAGACCTGAGCTCTAATCCTGACCCCACCTTTACTAGCTGTGCGGGTTCAGGAGGGCTCTTAACCTTTCCGGGTCTCCGCTCCCTCCTCTGGGAAATGGAGATGGCAGGACAGATCTCACAGGGCTGTTGTAAAGATGAGATAAAGTGTGTGAAAATGAGCAGTGTGCCTGGTGCGGGCGAGGTTCCTGCTAAGTGATCTATCTTGCTTATGTTTGGATTATTTCCCTGGAAAAATCTCTGAAGAAAAATAGTCTCCTCCGAGCAAAGCAGCGTTGGGATTTGGGCATTCATCCCCTAGCTGGGCTGGAGCCAAGAGAAGCCCAGGGTTGGGGGCCGTTCTGGCTAGAGGGTCGGAGAGGGTGGGGCGAGAAGAGGGGCCTTGGGAAGGGGCTGGGTGAACCGTACCAGGATGAGATACCGGGAGCGGTACTGCACAGTGCCAAAGATGCCCAGGATGACAGCCATGATATGCAGGAAGTTGGCCAGGATGGGAGCCCACTGGTAGCCCAGGAAGTCAAAGATCTGCCTCTGCAGTGCAGCCACCTGTAGAAAAGATAGGGTGAGGCCACTGTCATCCCTAGAGAAAGAAGGCAGAGACTCCTCCTTGACCTTGTGGAGCAGGTGATACCAGTTACCATGGCCATGGGCACAAGTCTCAGAATCATCCAGCTCCTCACACCAAAAGGATGCTGGGAGACGGGGGCTTCTTCTGTGGGGGTGGGGCAGGGATTCCTAAGCCTGAATATCATTTTAGGGTTGGTTGTAGGAAGACAGGAGCCAGGGTTCAGAATAACTTCCTGCTCAAGACAGCCACTGGCTGCTTGAGCTTCTTCCCTTCTCCATGTGAGGGGTGCGCCCCCAATCTCCGTTCAGATTGGCTGTCCCAGCAGGTGAGAGAGAGGCTAAACCCCAGGCTTGTGGGGCCCAGGGTCACCCCGCGCCTCAGTCATTCCTTCCAAGGGCTCTTCAGTGGGGGCTCATGGAACCCTTGGGCCACAGAGGAGGGATTTTCCTCCCACTTTTCCCTTGAGGGAGTTCTAGTAGGTTGCAAAATTAGCCTCACATTCTTCCCTGTCCTATTTCTTTTTTTTTTGAGACAGGGTCTCACTTTGTAGTTCAGGCTGGCCCTGAGCTCACTATGTAGCCCAGGCAAGCCTCAAACTCAGCAATCCTCCTGCCTCTGCCTCCCGCGTGTTGGGATGACAGGCTTGAGCCACCAAGCTGGACATTTGTGGTATGTGTAACTGATCAACAATGGGCATCACCATGCCCAGTACTGTTGTATGTGGTTACCGGGGATCGAACCAGGGACCTTGCGCTTGCTACGCAGTTGCTAGAACCACTGAGCTAAACCTTCAGCCCCCCTGTCCTATTTCTGAGCTCTCCAACACTTGTGCTGGGTCATATGACCTGGTTTGCCCAGTGAACTTTATCAAATGATGCAAAGGAAGGCTGGGAAAATGCATATACGCTGGGGCTTGCCCATTTGATTTGTATGTAACAGAGAGCACCGTGTGAAGGAGCAGGAGCTGAACTGCCGGAGGGCCAGAGACACGTGGGGTGAGCAGAGGCACCCCATTGACAGTCAGCTAATCACCAACTACGAACAAGACCATCTTCCAGAGCGATCATGGGCTGGGCACCCAAACACACAGCCCAGCCTAGAACAAGTGCCCTGTTGACCCACAGAATCTTGAGCTACATAAAATAAAGTGACTGCTTTAAAACCATGGAGTGATTTGTTATGCAGCAAAAGCTACCTGATACATACGGACACAATCAACACTCCCTTCCCAGCAGCCCCTGGTTCCACTTTTTAGCTATTACACTTAGGAACAAGAGGATAACTTTTTTTTTTTTTTTTTTTGCTTTTTGAGACAGGGTCTCGCTTTGTAGTTCAGGCTGGCCCTGAGCTCTCTATGGTGCCCAGGCAAGCTGCCGCAAACTCAGCAATCCTCTTGTCTCTGCCTCCCGAGTGCTGGGATGACAGGCGTGAGCCACCACGTCCGGCATTGTGGTATGCAGTGTTGATTGTTGGTGGGCATGTCTCCATGCCCAGCATTATATGTGGTCACCGGGGATCAAACTCAGGACCTTGCGCTTGCGAAGCAGGCGCCGGAACCACTGAGCTAACCCTCCGGCCCATGGGGATAACTATTTTTTAAAAATTTTACTTAAAGAATAACTATTGGGAGCTAGGGATTTAGCGCAAGTGGTACTGCACCTATCTTAGAAGCACAAGGGCCCGAGTTCGATCCCTGGTACCATCAAAAAAAGAAAAGAAAAAAGAAAAAGGTAAAAAAAAAAAAAAAAGAGTAACTACTGTGTTTGGCTATCCAGTGTTTCTTCTCCAGGTGACAGACCTCATCTGTTTTTCAGAGCCACCTTCCAGCACCGTCCATGGGGCTTGTGGGGGGTTGGCCCCATTTCTAGCTTCTGGGGTGGGCAGGTAACCCAGGCACAGCCAAGACCCAATAATGGATTTAGGCCTGAGGACTCACCCATCCCCACCCAAGTGTCATCCTGGACATCTGTGGGGACAACGGGGACGCAGTTGCTCTCTGTCCGCCAGGACACCTGGATGGAAGTGGTGTCAGCCTGGAGCTGTTTGGGGCCACCTGTGTCACCCCAGGAGGATGACCAGCCCTAGAAGTCCCAGCTGAGGGGCTGTGGGAGGAAAGGGGATGAGCAAGGGAAATGTCTTGGCAACGTGGATTCGGGGGCGAGGGCCTGGTATGTCCGACGCAATCTCCCTCCTCTGCTCCTTGTTTCTGTCCCTTGTAACCAACAGTCCTGACTCAAACGGAAGGAAAGAGGGCCTGGGACCTGGGGTGGGGCTTCTGGACAAACAAGAAGGTCCCAGAAGCCTTTCCCTGGCAGGGAGGCAAGAGGTGGAGCTGATGCCACTAGACAGATGGTGAAGCTTGGGCAGCGACCAATGAAGCTGCAGGCTTGGATGAGAGAATGAAGGAGGCCTGGTGGTGCCAGACCCAGCCCTGGCACCTCATCTCATGCCAGCCTGCCTCTTGTTGGTGGCTCTCCTTCCAGGACTGCAGATGGTAAAGAGTTTTCCAAGTTCATCTCTCACTGGATATTCCTTGGCAGAAAAGCAAGGATAGGATCATTATTTCATTCTGGAGCTGAGAGAACATGAAGCTCAGAGAGGGTAAGTAACTTGCCCAAGGTCACACAGTAGCTAACAGATTAAGGTTTTCCCTGCCACCTGTTTCACCTGGGCACCAAAAGTACCTTTCCCAGTGACATTGGTTTGGAAGTAAAGAGGTGCAGACCCTGGCAGAGTCTGGCCCTGACGGTGGAGTGACTTTGGGCAAGACACCTTCCCTATTGGGTCTTGAGCTCTTCTCCCGTGGCCTGAAGTCACTTGACTAGATAATCCAGCTTTGCCTGGTCTGACCTTGGAGGGAAACTCCCCAGGCCCATCAGGTCTCTCGTGGCTGCTCCACGTCCCAAACGCTCTCCTGCCACTTCCAATCTTCCCCTCCCCCAACTCAGCCCAGCCTTGGCAGTGATGGTAGCTTGGGGTTCAGCACGAGGTTCTCAACTCCACTGGTCCTTGGGAAGACAGTCCCCATCAGAGGATGAAGCAGGAGTCCGTGGCAGTGACACTGAAGGTGTAGCTGTGGAGACGTCTTGACCAAATATGTCCATCGAGAGATAATACAACCCAGCCCGCCCCGGCCCCCACTCGAATCCCGTATTAAAGAAAAAGAAACAAAAACAAAACAAAACCAAAAACCCAAAACAGGTTCACATTACAGCCCTGCTGTGTGACCTCGGGCAAATGGCTCTCTTTCTCTGAACCTATTTCATCACCTCTAAATACAAGATACTTCCCTCCGCGGAGAAGTTGTAGTGAGGTTATGAAGACATCGCGTAAAGGGAACAGACAATTAATGGTGATAAACGGTGGCTAATGGAAGACTGAACGGTCTAAACTGCTTAGTTAGGCCCTGAACGCTCAACAGGGTCTCAGGCAATGCTTATTCCAGGTCGCCGTCTCCGTGGAGCTGAAGCAGCAACAGTCGAGGTCCCAAGCCTCTTGCTCCTCCCCTGTCCCAGGCGGGAAGACCTCCCGGATTGGCTGCCGGGCGCTCCCAGCCCCGCCCCAGCCCCTTCACCTCCCACAGTCGCCCCTCTGCCACGTGCACCGGACACGCCCCCTCCTCCTGCGTAGTGGGTTGTGTTAGGGTAAAGTTTAGTCCCATGCCGGCCTGGGATGCCAGAAAGAGGAAGAAGTCATGTCCTAGCTACCTGGGAACTCAGTCAGTAAACCGTGCAGTTAGCACCATAATCCAGGCCTTACTGAGACGGATTTAAAGATAGCTTTTTTTTTTTTTCCTGGTAGTACTAAACCCTGCGACTTTGCCCTGAGCCTCCCCACCCCCACCTTCAGCCACTTTTAAAATTTTTGAAAAGGGCCTTGTAAAGTCACTAAGTTGCCCAGGTTAGATTCTAACTTGTGCTCCTCCTGCCTCAGCCTCTCCCAGTGCTGGAATTGCAAGCGAACACAGCAATGTCTGACTTAAAGATACCTTTTTTGGGGGGGCGGGGTACAGCGAATGGAACTCAGGGTCTCGCTTGCCAGTCAGGCACTATGCCACTGAGCTACATCCCTAGCCCAAAGACAGCTTTTTGAAAAGATTCAATGTCTTTTTTTTTAATCTTTATCGGTACACTGTATATACATGCTATATCATGACAATGTCTTGTTTTGTTTTGAGACAGGGTCTCACTTTGTAGTTCAGGCTGGTCCTGAGCTCACGATGTAGCTCAGGCAAGCTTCGAACTCAGCAATCCTCCTGCCTCTGCCCCCGGGGTGCTAGGATTACAGGCGTGAGCCACCAGGCCTCGAATTGTGATATGTGGTACTGACTTCTGGTGGGCGTGACTTACCATGCCCAGTATTGTTGAATGTGGTTAACCTGGATTGAACCAGGGACCTCGCTTGCTAGGCAGGCACCAGAACCACTGAGCTAAATCTCTGGCCCTCAATGTCTTTTAATTAAAATCAATTCTACAGATACTGTTATTGGCAGTGCTGGGGATTGAACCCAGGGCTTTGTGAAGCTAAGCTAACCCTTTACTGTTGAGCTATACTCCAGCTCTTCCAGTCACGATTTTTTTCTAGAACACCGAGTCAAACATTCCAGAACTCCTGACTGTGCAGGAGCGATATGCAGCTAATTAACAAACACCTATAAGAAAGAAGAGGACTATCCGCCCATCTGGTTGCACCATTTTAGAAACAATCTCCGGAAGACGCAGGAACTATAAATCATAAGTGGCCTCATGAGTCTGCTCATAACAAGCTGGTCTTCTGCAGAGATTTCAAATTCATGTGCCCTGAGGGACAAAAACAGATTTAGGCATATTTTTACCCGCTCAAGCTGCAAGCCCGATCAAGCATCTCGCATCTCCGCTAAGTGGGCCAGTAGGGAAGTTCCAGGGAGGAACTGGCCTCTTCTCAGATCTCCAGGCAGAGGGAGGGGAACCACTACCAAACCCAGGCTCAGCTTCCACAGCCCGGGGCTTCTGCGCAGAGCTACAGCCCCTGCCCTTTTGAAAACGTTTGTGACAGGGTCTAGCTAAGTCACCCAACCAGATTGAAACGTGTGATCTTCCTGCTGGAGCATGCCCTGTGGGCATTACAGGCACGTACCACCACATCCAGCAGCCTCTTGAAGATGAACTTGGTCCCTGGGTCCTCCTGGTCAGCTCTCACGTCTGGGGACATCACCCTGCACTCTCCCAGGTCAAATACCTTCCCGTGACCGTCTGTTTCTCTTCATCCCCAGCAATGCCTTGGACGGTGCCCCCAAAGCCACCAACCTGAAAACCTCTCCCGGGCCCCCCAGGTGACTTCCCACCACCCTTCAGGATGAAAGGGCCAGTCTTGCGCTGCTGGGACCCTGTGATTCCTCAGCATCGGCCTTAACCCAGCCTGGAACCCCTCCTCCTTCTGTGACACCTGTCAGAAGTCCACAGCGGACAGATCCGGGGTCATCTCTCTTCCTAGTGGCCCAACATCATCCACAACCCCACTAGGTGCCCCCCATGGCGGTTTAGGATCCTCCCCTGGTCCATGGTCCTCCTGGGACCCCTCACCCCCTCCCTTTCAGTGGTGTCCTGGTCTCCTTGTTCCCTGTCTGCTCCACCCCAGCCAAAGCCAGTTCTGGTGTCTGCTCGGTCCTCTCAGGAGCCAGCCCCACCCACAGGCCCTTCTGGCTCCCGGACACATCCCACCCTCTGCCATTAGTGGCCTCTCCAGGCCCTATCTCAACAATTCTCACATCTAAAGCTGCTTCCAAACTCTCTATGAACACCTGCCATCCTGTGCCCACCATAGTGCAGCTTTCTGTCTGGCCAGTGAAACTTTTCTCTGATGTCACTATGACCTCCATGTCACCAAAACCAGCAGGGGCATTTCAGTGTTCATGGATGGACACTCTTCTCTTGCTTCTGTCCCAGAGGCAGCACGACTTAGTAGTTAGGAGCAGAGCCTGGCCTGGAAGTCTGGGTACCCCGTATGATATAACTCCAGGCAGGTCACTAACCTCCCTCTGCCTCAGTTTCTTTGCCAACAAAATGGGTATGATTTAGCTGTCGGGTTCTGAGAAGAGGAAGGACGATTTAAAACTCTTCTTCTCCAGAAGCCCTGCCTTTCTCATGCCCCTCTGGACACTAATCCTCAGCCAAGGTGCCACCTGCTTCCACTGGTTCTGTCCACTATGGTACTTTTGGCATCCAGGGAAGTGCTTGGCATGGGGCCGGTGATAAACCTTAAGCTAATTCCTTCCTTCTGCAGCTACTTCTCTGATTCTGGCCCTAGATCTCAGAGGGGCCGAGGGCCACAGCCTGGGCCCACTGCACACACTGTATGTCCCGGGAGTGTGTGCCCCACCCACTGTGACCGCCGGCCTGTTGGATCATCGCCTCCAGCCCCCTTCTAACCAACCACTTACCAGGAGGCTCACTGGCAACCCAACCCTACGAAACGTGGTCTGCTTCCAGGGCCCTGGGCCCCCACGGGGTCCCGCTGCAGGCGCTGAACCTCTCAACTTGAGGCTCTGGGTCTCTCTCCTGTTCCCTGATCCTCCAAATTTCTCACATCCACCCACTTTTCTCCACCCATTTTTTCTTTCACTTGGCCGTACCGGTCCTCTCCCCCTGCCTCTTTCAAACCTAAGGAGCTCCCTCTTCTGCAGAAGGAAGTCCCAGGGTCCCCCTGCTGCCCTTCCCCCGCCCGCCCTTAGCTCCCCACCCCCACCCTTGATTATTTATTTATCGGGTTGCTGCCAGCTGAGGGGGATGCTGTTGCCATGGGAACCTTCAGTCCCAAGTCAGGGCTGCCTCTGTTCTCAGTAGGATGCTCTTGTCTGTCTAGACGCCAACCCCAGGAGCCCAACCCCAGGTGGGGGATGGAGGGGCAAAGGATGAATAATGCAGATGGGTCAGGAAGCTGGCTGGGGGTGAGGCAGGGAGGTGGCTGTGCCGGGGAACCTATCAGAAAGCTCTTCCACCCAAACCCTTGCCAGCCAATTCTACAAGTCAACTTCTTTCCTGGCTGAAATTCTGGCCCTATTGCCACAGGTTTTACATACAGAAAGAAGTTAGTCTATCTTCAGGCTGGTAAGGGACGTGGCTTTTAAGTTTTTGGAGCACAGAAACTTCAGTCCCACATGGTTCTTTCTTTTACTGACTGTTTGGTTTGGGGTCCAGGACGGTTGAGCTGCAGCCCGGATGAGTCGCTGACTCTGGACAGTGTGTGACCCTGGGCAAGCGATTCCCCTTCGCTAGGCCGCAGTTTCCTGACTGCCACAGTGTCCCAAGGACACAGACATAAAGCTCTCAGCGAACTCGGTGCCTGGTGCACAGTTGGTACCCAGCACATGGCCACAGCCTTTGTGGTAACACCCAAGCCCAAGCCCTCCCCTTTCCCAGTGGGTCTCTGAGGCAGCTGACAAAATTAAACTCGACCCAGCCCCTCATGCATGAAATGAGGGAGTGGGGTGGGGCTGCCACGGCTGGAGGGAGCCCTGGAGATGGGGATCCAGCCCTTCCTCAGGGAGGTTCCACCTGCGGTCGGTGCCACTGGACATCCGAGCTGTCCAACCAGTTCAAAGGAACAGTCGTCGAGACCACATGGTCTTTGCCAGGGACAGGGAAAAAGACCCCAGAGAGAATGAGTCCCTCGAACACACATTTCTTGGGCAACAGCTGTGAGCTGGCGTGGCTCAGCCTCAGAGAGCACATGCCCAGAGGCAGCCACCAGGAGGAGGGGGCCCTGCCCCCCCTACTGACCCTAGCAGACAGGCCACACCCCGCGTTCCTTCCCCACGGTTCCCACAGCCCTTCTGCCTCTCTGGTTAGCCACGGCCCACCTCCTGGAGAAAGGCCAAGCTATCACTGCGAAGGGAAGAAAGCCAAGCAGAAGAACAATGCGACTCCATTGTGCAAAAAAGAAGCCAAGAAGACAGCAAATGTGTGACAGTGACTGCAGCATCAAGAGCCAGGGAGAGACACAAAACGGTGACAAGAGTCTTTATCTTCAAGGAGTGGGGGTTTGGAGACAGGGAGGCTTTGACTTTAAATATACACACTTCTGTATTACTGAAATGTTTTACAACAAAGTTATATTTTTAAAGGAAGTTAACAACAACAACAAAAATGCCTTCGGATTTTTACTCAACTCCAAAAGAACACCCAAAGCCATGCACAGTGGTGCAGGTCTGTAATCCCAGCATTTGGGAGGCTGAGGCAGGAGGATCACCAGCCTGGGGTGCATAGCAAGTTCAAGGTCAGCCTGAAATACACAGTAGGACCCTGTCTCCAAAACCAAACGGGAACCACAGGGAGAAGAGGGAGAACATAGCGCATCTGGACATGCTGACGCTCCTTCACCCTGGAGAGCAGACTGTGCTGACAACCTCGCCCAGGCCTCTGCGGCTCCACACCTTTAAGGCTTGCGCAATGCGGCCTTCCTGCCTGCAGAGACGGTCCCTGGGACCCGGCCCATAGTCCTGCTTGGGTCCTCTCCGTCTACCTTCCTTCGGCTTAAGGATGATGTCTGATCCACCCCTTCCTCCTCCAAGTGCTGCCAGCGGAGGGCGCTCTCTCTCCACTGTCACTATTGAGCCCTCCTCTGCTCAAACCCATCAGGGCTGAGCAGTCTGTCTGGGCCAACAGAGCCACAGAGCTGGGATGTGTATTCATCTTCACTTCCAACAGACCATCTTAGGAGTGCTAACACCTGGTCGGTCCTTCATTCTCAGATGTTTCTCCAGTGCCTCTAGTGTCCCTGATCCTGAGAACTCAGTGGTGAGGACGGAGGAGCAGCTCCTGGCCTGGAGAGGACCATCCTGCCTCCTGCCTCCTCCCTCCTGGGTGGACACCAGTCAGACACTAGCAAGGAGGCCTGAGGCCTGGCCCGGCGAGAGAAGGAGCAGGGACGCAAAGGTGTTCTTGCTCACAAAAGATACATAATCTAAGAGTCTTCCAGTCTCTCTCAATGGTGCTCTCTCAGAGTATTTTATTGAGCACCTATTATTATCACAGCACTGAGGATTGAACCCAGGCCTGTGTACATGCTGGCAAGCATTCTGCCACTGACCTGTAACCACCCTTCTTACTCACGTCGTATCTCCTAATACTACCCCTGTGTGTAGATGAGGAAACTGAGGGCCGGGGGAGGGACTTGTACAAGGTGAAGCGGGAGGGCTGAACCTCCAGCTGGCCTGTGTGGAGCGGAGGCCTTGCTCTTCCTCAGCACACCCTGGGACTTGATGGCCGGGCCAGTCTGCAGCCGCTGTGCTTGGGATCTTTCATGGCACTGCTGGAGGGACCTTTGGCTCTAGGGGGATAAACTCCCTCCTCCTCTGAGAAGCTCCTCCTGCCCAGCCCCAGACAGGACCGCCATCTGTCCCTCGTTACGCCCTCCTGCTGTGGCCCTGCCCTCCACCTCAGCTGGGCCTGGGGGAGCCAGGGAGCAGCTGGCCACTACCTTCCACATAATTAGCCCTCAGAGACCAGCTTGGAGATAGGAGGGAGGCCTGAGTCCATCTCGCCAGGCGGATCTGGCCAGCCCAGGTCCTGTTGGGAAGCAGGAGCCTGGCCTCTGTTTCCATGGCAACCCTATCCCCCACTTCAGTGACCAGTGACCCGTGCCCACCCCATCCCCAGTTGGAGGGCTTGCAGGCTTCTCCTGGGCAAATAGGTCTCACTATACCTCTGAGATGGCAGATCCATTGTTAGAACTGAGTGCCTGGTAGTGACCCAATTAACATACATCTACATTAATTTGCATAAATCCTGGACTGTGGGGCCCAGGGTGCTGCTACCAGGGAGAAACCTAACAACAATCCAAAATCTGTCCATTCCATTGGGCCTATGTCTACATCCACCATCTGGTCCAAACCTACAGTGTTCACAGGGGAGGGCGTCAGGCCAGTGACTCTATGACTCAGTTTCCCCTTCGGGAGATGAGGACAGGGATCCACACCTCAGAGAGGTACTTTCAGGGCTGAGGAGTCTCCTAAATTTCCTTCCAAGGCCAGGCCCATCACCCAGGAGCCTGGGCCCCGGGTCTAGGGGGACTGTGTGACTGCTTCCCACTTGGTCAGTACTCTCCCTAATTTTTGGATTCCAGCCGGAAGTAGATTACCAACCGGAAGGCCAGGTTTGCATGTTTGACCATCTGTCAACAGTGTCTCCTATGGGCCACTTTCCCCCAGTATGCAGCTTTCCGCGTCCGCTTCCGGCGGGCTGTGTGGCATCAGAGGCGCAACAATGGGGGGGCTGCAGTGGTCCTGGGCCCAGCAACTCATCCTTCCCAAAGAGCTTGAAACAGCCGAAATACTACTAACTTCAGAAGTTCATGTGCTTCTGTAGCATCACGAGAGCAGAGGATGAGCAGGAGCTCTCAGGGGTCTTTGTGAAAATTTGGAACTACACAGCTCAATTCAGTCATTTCAAAAACAGAGACCATCGCCAGTGACCCTACTTTGCTGCTCCTGAAAAAGCTGCATAGGTTTGAGTTTGCCTGTTTGGCCAACCTTTGCCCGGAGACTGCTGGGGAGTCCAAGGCTCTTATCCGAAGCCTGGAGGGACAATTTGAAGATGAGGAGCAGTAGCGGATTCTTGATGACATCTAGACAAAGCGCAATTTTCAGTAACAATCTGCAGATATCGCTGAGCTGCTTGGAGAGGACCTTCCCTGGGGCTGGATTTGCCTTTCTAACATTTCATGCTTTAATATTAATGTGTTTGTAGTTCTTGAAACTAAGTGAGAACATAGAAAACTTGTGTGAGGAAAAATAGTTTTAACTAGATGCAAAGAAAGAATTAAATCAGAAAAAATAAGTCAAAAACCAAAACCAGGGCCGGAGATTTAGCTCAGTGGTTCTGGCACCTGCCTCACAAGCGCAAGGTCCTGAGTTCGATCCCAGTAACCACATACAATGCTGGGTGTGGTGACTCACGCCCACCAGTAATCAAAACCACATAGCACAGTACCATGTGTGGTGGCTCACGCCTGTCATCCCAGCACTCGGGAGGCAGAGACAGGAGGATTGTTGAGTTTGAGGCTTGTCTGGGCTACATAACATAGTGAGCTCAGGTCCAGCCTGAACTACAATGCGAGACCCTGTCTCAAAAAAAAAAAAAAAAAAACAAAACCTAGTGTCTCCTATGGTCTCTGTCCTTCAGCAGGTGCATCCTGGGTACAGAGGGCCCCCGAGGGTCACCACCCCCGCTGACAACCACAGATGACTCAGAGCAGTGAGAGGCACTTGAGCCACACGGTTCCAGTACTCACCACTTTGTGAGCTTTTGATCTCGGACACAAGACTCAATGTCCCTGTTTGCAGAATGGGAAGAACAATGGCCTTCACACTTCCTGGCGTTGCAAAAATTAAGTGAGATAATGTAAATGAAATAATGCTAGTGCCTGGTGTAGTAACCATACCTCACATGGTAACTATTGTTAAAGTTACGATCATGTAAACCAAGGACAGTGACGCACACCTGGAATCCTAGCTCCCAGGAGTCCAAGGCAGGCTGATTGCTTTGAGTTCAAGGTCAGCTTGAGCTACATAGTGAGACCCCTTCTCAAAAGAAAAAAAAGTAATAATGAGACAACTATGGATACAGAGTAACCTGTAGAGTGACTTGTGTAGCTGCCCACAGTGCAGCCCAGTGCAGCCACCTGGAGAGGGGTCCACGCTATGGGGCAGAGAAAGGATAGAGAGAAAAAGAAAAAATCACAAAACCGTTAACTTGATGACTCTGGGGAGCAGGGTTATGGGGTGGTCCTTGAGACTCCATCACATATTTCTGTGAGATTTTTACCTTCAGGAGTCATACATTTTTTTTTTTTATATATATAGACAAGGTTTTACTCTATAGTTCAGGCTGGCCCTGAGCTCACTTTGTAGCCCAGGCAAGCCTGGAACTCAACAATCCCCCTGCCTCTGCCTCCCCGAATGCTAAAATGACGGGCATAAACCACCACGCCCAGCATTGTGGTATGTGGTACTGATTGCTGGTGGGCATGAGTCACTACGCCTGGTATTATTGAATGTGTGTATGTATATGGTGGCTCACACCTGTAATCCCAGCACTTGGGAGGCAGAGACAAGAGGATTGCTGAGTTCAAGGCTTGCCTGGGCTACATAGTGAACTCAAGGCCAGCCTGAACTACAAAGAGAAACCCTGTCTCAAAAAAAAAAAAAAATAGAGCCAGGGATTTAGCTCAGTGGTGCTGTGCCTGCCTCAGTAAGTGCAAGGTCCTGAGTTTGATTTTTTTTGTTGTTTTTTTTTTTGCTTTTTGAGACAGGGTCTCGCTTTGTAGTTCAGGCTGGCCCTGAGCTCACTATGGTGCCCAGGCAAGCCACCGCGAACGCAGCGATCCTCCTGTCTCTGCCCTCCCGAGTGCTGGGATTACAGGCGTGAGCCACCACGTCAGGCATTGTGGTATGCGGTGTTGATTGATGGTGGGCATGTCTCCACGCCCAGCATTATATGTAGTTACCGGGGATCAAACTCAGGTTCTTGTGCTTGCGAGGCAGGCGCCGGAAACACTGAGCTAACCCTCCTGCCCCTGAGTTTGATTTTTGGTATGGGGGAGGGGGAGAGACAGATTCTAGAACTCTGGGAGGCTAAAGCAGGAGAACCGCAATTCGAGCCCACCCCAGGCAACTTAGCGTAGCAACACCCTGTCTCAGAATTTAGAAATATAATAAAAAGGACTGGGGATGTATCTCATTGTAAAGATTCTGGTTCAACATACAGTTGACAAAAGAAAGGTTGGTGAGGGGAGAGAAAAAGGGAGAAAGGAAAAATGAGGAAGGAAGAACAAGAGTTTGAGGCCAACCTGGGCTGCAGCAAGATTCTGTCTCCAAAACAAGAAGAAGAAGGAGGATGAGGAAGAGGAGAAGAAGGAGGAGGAGAAGAAGAAGGGAAAAATTTGTACACAAATGCTCACAGCAGCATGATTCCTAAAAGCTCAAAGTTCCGTCAACTCATGGATAAATAAAATGTGATATACTGATATCGTGGACTGTTATTAAAACACAGAAGTGAGCAGAGTACGGAGGCACACTACAACTGGATGCCTCTTAAAAACATTATAGCAACTGAAAGATGCCAGATACATGCTTATATTCCACTTACACGAAACATCCAGAATGAGCAGATCCTATTCAGAGAGACAGAAAGTGGATTGATAGTCGCCATGGGGTAGTGGCAAGGGGGGGTGGGGAGTAACTGACAAAGACTCAGGGTCTCTTTTAGGATGATGAGGATTCTCTAGAATTGGTAGTGAGGGCTGTACGATTCCGAATGCACCAGAAGCCACGGGTGTGTGCACTTTAGTTAGTTGTGTGGGTGGGCTGACCCCAGGGCCTGTCTCCTATGCTAAGCACACAGTTCCCCCTGTAGCCCCAGCCCCCACGGCACATGCTTCATGCGGGGAAACTGCAGAGTGAGCCCAGGGCTTTGGGGGCAGGGCCACAGGCTGAGCATGGGGACGCACATCACCCTGGAAGTGTCAGCCACTTACCGTGGAGGATCAAACAGGGGCTGGAAGGTCATGTCCCCTGGCCGCTCTTCAAGAGTCCCATTCCCAGACTTACTTGGTGGCCCTTCCACTAAGAGGCCCAGGAAGGAAACACTGACTAGGAAGCAGCCTCACTGCTCTGGGCAGCAGCAGCTACCCCTGCCTGTGCCTCCCTCAGACTGAGAGCCGGGGCAGGGGGGGGGGGGTGTCTGCCCAGCAATAGCAGCCGTGTCAGGAGCCTGTGGGCAAAGGTACCCAGTGAACTTAGAATCCCTCACAATTTACTGTCCCAGCCTTGGCTGAAATAGCAGCTCTGGCTTCTCCTTCGGGGAGAAATCAGAGAAGTCTCAAATTGAACCGTTTGACCATCAGACCTGGAGGTGCTGAGGCTCTCAGAGGCAAGGGGCCTGCAGCCAGGCACCCTCCCTTTGCCCTGCTCTTCCCCTGCCACAGGCTAAGGGCCCTGAAGGAACCGATGAGTGGAGGAGTGTCACCGTTCCTGGTAATCTAGCTATCAGGGGGCAAGTGCTCGGTTCTGACCTGGCCAAAGGGGTCATTCAAAGGGATGGGCCGGGGGAGAGGAATGCCCAGACCCGTCTCAGGCCGGATGTGCCCTGCTCTGAACTTGAGTACAAGCATTAAGGACAATGGCTAAGATTTTGCACACACTGACTGTGCCAGGCTTTGTGCCAACCATGTGATGTGCACCATCTCATTCAGTCCTAACTATAGGTAAGGGGCAGGGCGGGGCGGGCCCACCCCCGAGCCTGAGCTCTTAGCCAGACACCCGCAGGTCCCTCAGCGGCTCTCCCCTGGGCAGGCAGGCAGGAAGACTGAAAGGGAGGACAGAGAGGAGCCGAGGAAGGAGTGGAGCCCCCTGGTTTCCTGGCCCAGGGCCAGAGGCTGGAAGAACCTGTGTGAGGAGATAGTGACCTTGTGCAGGGAAGGGTCACGGGTGGGGGGGAAGGCCTCAGGCCTTGCTCCTCCAACCTGTTCCCGTTCTGTGCCATGCTGAGCAGAGCTCAGTATAGGTGGCACCTGGCCCCAGAATGACAGGAAGAGGTAATAACAGCCAACACTTACATGCCACGCGTCTCCCTCCCCAGGCCCTGGCCTTGATCTGTTTACTCTGCACGGATGCAGGCCAGGCACACACTCACGTGTGCACACGGGAAACTGAAGCGCAGAGTCACTTCCCGAGGTCACCTGGCTGACCAGGATTTGCGCCAGGTCTCTGGCCCTAGAGTCCACGCACGGGACAGTCACTGCCTCACCCGGAGGAGTGGGCAGGCCCTTTCCCCGGGAGAATGAGCCCTTCCTGAGGTCAAGGGTGCCAGCATGGCTTGAGTCTCCTCTCTTGGGGATGTCTGTGGCATTAGAATTTATTCCATGCCATGTCCTAAGGCGAACTCTTTGCCTACTCCCCACAACCCCCAGCCAGACATTGGAGTCATGGAGAAGGTTTAACTGCAGACATTTGCCTACAGTTGCCCTAACTGGGCACAGAAGAGTCAATTTCTCCTGCTCTCCTGAGATAGCATGTTTTGCTGTGGACACTGTTTTGTCTGGAACCTCACACCGGCTCCATCTCTCCCACCCGTGGCACCAGCCTGCTCCCCGTCCTTTCCTGGGGCAGCGTGGAGAGGAGTCAGGGGCTGGACAAAAGACCCCTCCCCTCAGTTTCTATACACAGCAAAAGGCAGGAGGCCCCCCGAGAGAGGCTTTCGGGGATCCTCCCTGAGTCCCAGGCTCTGTGCATGGAGGACTCCCTCTAGCACACTGCGAGGGCCACGGGCTTCCCAGACACGCCTGCGCACTGAGCGCCGCCTAGGAGATTCCCACGGCCATAGCCACGGCACCACGATTTCCTAAGCTCTTAACTACGGGCGGCTGCAGCGCTCTGGCTCCGAGGGCTCCTCTGTCTCTTGTCACTGAGTCCACTCTGCAGCTCGGAGGTGCAGTTACAACACCTCACTTTGCAGAAGAGAGAAGGAGGCTTCGAGAGCAGTGAGGCCTGCGCTGCTCGCTCTCCTGGGGAAAACAGGCCTGCAGCTTCCTCTTTGCCCAGCGCAGCAGTCCTGCCACTTTGGTTGCAGCAAGAGGGTGAGAGCTGATCGTGCACGTCAAGCCTTGGCCCGAGCAGGCTGGAGAACTGTCCGCACCCGCCCAGGCCGCACTCCCAGCCCGCGAAGCCCAACCGACAACTACGTCAGGTTCCCAGCTGGACTCAACAGCCTCTTGTTCCAGCGCAGGATCCCCGTGTCCCTGGTGGCCCATCTTGGGGATGACAGCTAGTGGCAGCTTGGGGACAAGAGTCCACTCAGATGGTCCACGGGGCTGCTGGTGAGACAGGCAGTGACAGGGTAAGTGCAAAGGCTGGTCAAGCAGCAGAAAAGATCCTTCCTGCCTCTGACCCCCACGCCAGATGCTCTTTAACACTTGGGTGCTTTCAGAACCAGGGCAGACAGCTGGGCATGGTAGTATACACCTATAATTCCAGCGCTCAGGAGGCTGAGGCAGGAACATCTCCATGAGCTCCAGCCCAGCCTGGGCTACACAGTGAGTTCAAGGGCCTGTACTGTAAAGCAAGATTCTGTTTCCAAAAAAAAAAATTTTTAGGGCCGGAGATTTAGCTCAGTGGTTCTGGCGCCTGCCTCACAAGCGCAAGGTCCTGAGTTCGATCCCTGGTAACCACATACAATGCTGGGTGTGGTGACTCACGCCCCAGCAATCAATACCACGTAGCACAGTGCCGGGCATGGTGGCTCACGCCTGTAATCCCAGCACTCAGGAGGCAGAGACAGGAGGATTGCTGAGTTCCAGGCTTGCCTGGGCACCATAGTGAGCTCAGGGCCAGCCTGAACTACAAAGCGAGACCCTGTCTCAAAAAAAAAGGCTGGGCAAGAGTATCAATGGAGCCTACCCAGCATATGCTTACAGAGTTAAGAACTGTAACCAAGATAACTAACTCAAACAAAATGCATTCTATCCTCCCACTGATGCTGACTGGTGTGGACAGCTGAGAGGGAATTTCACTTTCTCTGACTTGTTGGAGTTTGATGCCAGAAGAGAGTTGTTGTTTTTTGTTTTTGTTTTTTGGTGGAACTGGGGATCAGAACTCAGGACCTTGCACTTGCCAGGCAGGCGGCAGTGCTACTGAGCTACATCCCTGGCCCCCAGAAGACAGCTGTTATCTTTGGATATCTGGGGAAGCCAGGCCAGGTGACACTCATATTTCTGGTAGGGGCCTTACATCCAGGTCTGAGCACTCGAGAACACATGTGTCAGCAATAGGCAAACCAAGACACACACACACACACACACACACAAACACACACACACACACCCAGCAGTCAGCCTGCTCTCCCCTGGGTCCAGGTGTGAATGTACCTACCACACAGCCTGTCCTGTGGAGAAGGCCCAGAAGGTGGGCCTGGAGCTTCGTGGACAGGGGACTCGGCCTGAGTAACTGCAGTGGGGTCTGGATGGGAGAGTGCGGCAAGGGGACGCCCCGGGGAGGGCAGGGTACGGCCCCCTAATATCCCTGCCAGTTGCAAGTGGGCTGGTGTCTGCTGCGAGCAAGCTGGTATATGCTCCCAGGGGTACGAAGCTTGGGACTAACGTCAGGAATTCAAGCTCTGGTCCCAGCTCTCTCTGCTACTGCCTGTGACCCAGTGGGTCCCTCTTTTGTGTCCTGTCTGCTCCTTTGGAAGGTTTGAAGTGTGGAGTGACCGCAAGGAGCCCCTCCAGAAAGGCTCAGGCCTTGACCAGCACCGCCTGCCCAGCTCTCCCCTCATCACTAAAGGTCTCTAAGGAGCCCTCTGTGTGATGGCACTTTTTTTTTCTTTGAGACAGAGTCTCACGTTGTAGGCCCTGAGCTCACTATGTAGCCCAGGCAAGCCTCGAACTCACAGTAATCCTCCTGCCTCTGCCTCCCAAGTGCTGGGATTACATCCATGAGCCACCATGCCCGGCACCGTGGTATGTGGTATTGGGGATCTAACTTGGGACCTTGCACTTGCCAGGCAGATGCTGGAACCACTGAGCTAAATCCCCGGCCCAGATGCTACATTTCTTACTGGCTTCCTGCCTGCCTTTTAACAGCACACCCCAGTGTCATTACTGACGGCACTAGGTCCCCAGAGGCAGCCCCTGTGCCTCCCTCACCCTGCGTCTCAGCACTCGCACAGTGCCAGCGTGGTGTAAACTGGCAGGTGTCTGACTGGCCGAATGGACTGGGAAGCCCTGTGGTGAGTCACTCGCCGCCACCTGCGCTGGGGTTCCCTCAAACATCACCCCTTTACTCATCACCCCTTTACTGTGTGCCTTCAGCAGGCTGCCTTTCATGCCTGGCTCTCAGACACTGCACCAGGCCTCAGCGGGCTCACAGGCCAGGGAGAGGGATTCGATGTGGAGCCGGGAGCAGAAATACAACAGTGTGAGGCCTGTGGATGGTGGGGGAGTAAGGTGCTCACAGAGGACGTGACTGACGAGCTGGCCTGAGAGACGGGAGAGAAAGAACTCTGGAGGCACAAGAGCAATGCAGTGGGGGTGGGGGTGGGGGTGCAGGCCTGCAATCCCAGCACTCCCATTGCTGTGAGTTCGAGGCCAGCCGGGGCTACCTAGTAAGTTCAAAGCCACCCTGAACTTCATAGTGAGACCCTGTCTCAGAAAAACAAAAACCAAATGACAACAACAAAGCAAAAGCAAAGGCACAGAAGCAGACAGTCTCTCAGCGTCCCACTGTTTAGACCAGTGTGGTCCCCAATCAGGAGCAGCACCACCCGGGAACTTCAGGAGAAAGCGAATCACAATCTGGGTGTGGTCACGCATGCTCATTAGCCCAGCTCTGTGGGAAGGTGAGGCAGGAGGGTCCTCAGTTCAAGCCCAGCTTGGATACCTTAGGGACTTGGCAAGGGCGTCTCTCAAAATTAAAAATGATAAAGGGTGGGGATGAAGCCAAGTGTGAGGCCCTGGGTTCAAACCCCAGTGACACAATCTCTAGAGCCCCAGACCAGACCTGCTCAATTAGACACCCTGGGCAGGGGTCTAGGGGTGTGTGCGTTTTGACAAACCCTCCAAGTGACTCTGACACGGTGACCTTAGACTCCCCCAGGCAGGCGGGAAAGCGAGGCAGGATCAGCACTGCACTTTATTAAGGTCACTCCAACAGCCGACGGGAAGGTGGATCCAGGGCACTTGGCGAAGGGCTGGCAAAAGGCTCGCACCTGAAAGCTGGCCTCCGTGGATGGCACCTGCAGCCGGACAGCTCCCCATGTGAAAGGGAAGGGGCCACTGGGAAGGCCAAGACGCCTGCTGGGCACATGGCCTGTTGCCAGGGTGACCACCTGTCACTTGGAGAAAGGGGGCAGGGTCCCACTGAGGGGTCAAGGAAGGGGAGCTGGTTGTCATGGCAACCTCCCCTCAGGTGAGGCAGAGAAAAAGAAGGAGGGCTGGCTTTCCCTGGATACCTCCCCCTCATTCCCAAGACGAATTCCTCCTCCAGCTCCATCTGGCCATCCTCCTCCCCCTCTGTCCGACTGAGTCGCAGGTGGCAGTTTCCTCCTGTCCCTACCATAAAGCCATACCCTCCCGGTCACAGCGAGCTTCCTTAGCTTAGCACAGTGACCTCTCTAGGAGGCCAAAGCCTCCTCTCTGCCAGGTCTTCACCTTCCTTTGCCAAGGCTGCTGCAACCTATCTGGAAGTGGTGACCCCAAATGGCAGGACCTTCCCATTCTGCCTCCAGCCGGCACAGGGTGCCTTCTCTCCCACCTGGAAGGGGACCCCAAGCAGCTTTTCAAGACCCTCTACGACGAGGCTGCGGACAACTACAGCCCAGCTGGACCATCAGGAGTGGGAACTGTAAAATTGAAGCAGGCCGAAGTGCACAAGGCCTGAGTTAGAGGTCTCTACCAACAATGTGTTGACCTAGGGCAGGGTTTTCATCATATCTCAAGCCTGTTTCCTCATTCGTACCTGAGGCAATAGTGGGCCAGGGATGTAGCCCATGGGCATGACCCCCGCATAGCAAGTGCAAGGTCCTGAGTTTGATCCTGGACACTGAGGGAGGAAAAAA
>PVIC010020387.1:0-29524 GCA_004025085.1 Thryonomys swinderianus | reverse complement strand
AAAAAAAAAAGAGAAAAAAAAACATGCTCCACCTAACTTCTTCCTTGGACTTTGGAGAAACTTGAGTTTTTTGGATCACAGGAACTTGTACAGATACTACTACAGAATGGTCCTGTCTTGTGTAGCTCTAGCAGTTGCAGGCACTAGCACATGGTGTATGTGTTATTGTTGCCATTTTACTGCACCTGTGGCTCTGTGCCACAACAACTGCAATCGAGATAGAGCCCGTTCTCCTCTGCCGAGCTCTGTGTCCCATGCCCCACCTCATGCTCCTCCTTCCCAGTCTCTGATCCACGGACACCTCTAAGATCTTCTCCATGCTGTGAATCTTGTCATGTCAGGAGTGTTACATTAATGATAGCCTTCAACTTTGACAGGTTTTCTCTTTCAACATGATTTTCAAACTTTTCTTTTGTTAAAAGCGTTTTAGGGTCAGAGATTTAGCTCAGTGGTTCTGGCACCTGCCTAGCAAGGCAAAGTCCTGAGTTTGATCCCCAGTAACCACATACAGCAATATCGAGCATGGTGACTCATGCCCACCAGCAGTCAGTACTACACACCACAATGCCAGGCATGGTGGCTCACACCTGTAATCTCAGCACTCAGGCAGAGGCAGGAGGATAGCTGAGTTCAAGGCTTGTCTGGGCTACAGAGTAAGTTCAGGGCCACCCTGAACTACAAAGTGAGACCCTGTCTCAAAAAACAAACAAAAAGGGCTGGAGGGTTAGCTCAGTGGTTCCAGTGCCTGCCTCGCAAGCGCAAGGTCCTGAGTTCGATCCCCGGTAACCACATACAATGTTGGGTGTGGAGACTCACGCCCACCAACAATCAATACTGTATACCACAGTGCCGGGCATGGTGGCTCACGCCTGTAATCCCAGCACTCGGGAGGCAGAGACAGGAGGATTGCTGAGTTCGAGGCTTGCCTGGGCTACATAGTGAGCTCAGAGCTGGCCTGAACTACGAGACCCTGTCTCAAAAAAAAAAAAAAAAAAAACCAACAACAAACAAAAAAAACCTTTTTTAATTGTTTGTTTTATTGTAGTGTTTGAAATGAAAAAAAAATTGAAATGAACATAGGACTGAAATAGAGAAAGACTAGGGATTCTTATATTTGTAACTAACTGTTGGCACATTAATCACAGCACACAGGGTTTATGATTGGGACCTATACCTTGAGGTTGGAGCCTGGTCTCTGTAGGCTGTGGGAGCTTGGGATGCTGCATAGCCTCTCAGTTTCAGCTTCCATGTCCTGTGACAGAACCTTTTTAACAGGGCACCCCGCACATAGACAAGAAAATGTTTGCCAGTTGTGCTCACTGGCGCTCCAAGCCAGGGCCTCAGGCTTGTGGGGTAAGCACTGCCCCACTGACCTGCGTCTGGTGATGCAGACCCAGTGAGTGTTCAAGGCGTAAGTCAGTCGTTTTACTCATTTACAGTAATAATCGTTATTTTTTTCTGTGAAGTGGAGATCCTGCCTCGAGAATAAGTATGCAAAGCACTGTATGGCCAGTGATAGCTGCTACTGGTTTTTTGCTTGCATTTATCATATGAGATACTTGAGCTTAGGAAATGGATGTGAACACCCTGAGGCAAAAAGGAGGACTTGTGTGTACCCTGTGTGTCTGGTGTTTCCCTGGAGTGTGACTTATCTCTTTGATTTCTTAATTCATTCAGTAACATCCTTTGTCTGTGCTGACATGAGTTTGCACTGCCTTTGGTCTGCATTCTCAGTGTAGCTGATGCTGTGTACTCTTAGTGATCCTCCTGTGTGCTGGAATTGTAGGCGTGTGCCACCATGCTGAGCTGAATTTTCCTTCTTATATCGATGGCCAGCCGGGCCCATGCCCAGCCCGACTATGTTCATTATGCAGCGTTATACAGCCAAGCAAGAACTTCATTCATAGATGTGTTGCTATGAACACAGGTTAGGATAAGATTTGAATTTCTGTATACTGATGTGTTTGTTAATATCAAAATATGAATAAACACCTATAAACGAGAAATGAGGCCAAGCAAGTAGAGCATATATTATGCTGGGAATGGCTTAAGGATAGGTTCGGAATGTGTCATACCAGTTTTTCTCAAAGCATGGTTTGTGGGTCTCAGTGTTAATATTTATCAAATCTAACCCTTGACTTCCTGTCTTTTCAATACTTTGTTAACAAAACGGGAAAGGAATGCAGATGTCCTACTGCAGAGCAGAGAAGATCATTGTCTTGAAAAGTCTGGTATGATGAGCCAGCAGCTTATTCAAGGAGCCCTTCTTTTCTTGGAGTGTCACTTTTGTTTGAAAGAGTGGGGACAGGCACACTGGTCATTTAGACCTGGTGACCTGGCATCATTTTGTAGACATGAGTAAATTGATTCTGTCAAAGCAAACCAGCGACCGGTGTTTGCCAGTGCTAGGATTTGGAATTACAGTTCAGAAATTACACATTTTCAAAACCTGTCCTCGCCACTGTGAACCTGACGGCTTCTCTGTACTTGAATGCTTTTCTTTTGAGATGAGTGGTAATGTTGCTGAATGTGATTTTTTTTTTTTTTTTTTTTTGAGACAGGGTTTCACTTTGTAGTTCAGGCTGGCCCTGACCTCACTGTGTAACCCAGACAAGTCTTGAACTCATAGCAATCCTCCTGCCTTGGCTTCCCGAGTGCTGGGATTACAGGCATCAGCCACCACAACTGGCATTGTGGTATGTGATACCAGAGATTGAATTTAGGACCTTGCACTTGCGAGGCAGGTGCCGGAATCACTGGGCTAAATCTCTGGCCCATGAGTGTGATTTTTAAAAAATTACTGTATCATGAGCTTCATTAATATTTAGAAGACTTAAAAATCTTAGTGAATTACAATTTTCCATGTAACCAATATGTGACATGAAAGACTCCTGTCTGAGTAGAAGGTTATGTTTAGGTCAGAGCAAATCATGGACTTAGTGTAAGAGCCCAAGTGACTGTTGGAAAGGTTTTAGATTCATGTTGTGCACAAGCCTTTAAGAAACTTATCTCTGGGTAAGCCTCAAATGGTGTCAAAAGACTGTTAAAGTGGTCTCCCTCTGGCCCACTTCAGGGCATAGCAGGCATATTCTTCTTGTACATGAGCCAAAACATTTTCCAGCAAACTGAATATAGCAGCAGGTACAAGAATCCATTTGACTTTTGTTAAGTTGGATGTTTGTGAGATTTACTTGCAAAATCGTAGAAACGATGCCTGTTGTCACTTATCTTCTCTCTGAGCCTAGGCCTTCCTGGTGAAGCATGTCCCCAGCCCGGCTCTCAAGGTAGGGTCTCCCTAAGTTGCCCATGCTGGGCTCAAACCTGGAAACTTCCTCTCAGTCCTCCTGTGTGCTGGGATCACAGGCGTGGACCGTCATGCCCAGCTTCTCTCTTGTTGTCCGTGCGATTACTTTTATAAAGTGTGTTATCCATGGCATTATGTAATGGGCTTGCTACTGTTCTTAAATTCATAAATACATATTTTGAAATTTCTCCAAAACACAAATCTTTGGTAATTTAAAGTGTAAAAAGGTCCTGAGGGGCCGGAGATTTAGCTCAGTAGTTCTGACGCCTGCCTCGCAAGCTCAAGGTCCTGAGTTCCATCCCAGTAACTGCATACAATGCTGGGCATGGTGGCTCACGCCCCCCAGCAATCAATACCACATACCACAGTGCCA
This sequence comes from Thryonomys swinderianus, assembly GCA_004025085.1. Classification (NCBI taxonomy): domain Eukaryota; kingdom Metazoa; phylum Chordata; class Mammalia; order Rodentia; family Thryonomyidae; genus Thryonomys; species Thryonomys swinderianus. The sequence continues at coordinate 25,847 of PVIC010020387.1, read as the reverse complement.
AGTGTGGTGGCTCACACCTGTAATCCCAGCACTGGGGAGGCAGAGACAGGAGGATTGCTGAGTTGGAAGTTTGCCTGGGCTACCTAGTGAGCTCAGGGCCAGCCTGAACTACAAAAGCAAGACCCTGTCTCAAAAAAAAAAAAAAAAAAAGTCCTGAGACATAAAGTTTTGGAGTTTCCACGTGGAAAGAAAGGTTACTAGTTTGGTCACATGATGACTAAAAATTTAGTATACTTTTCTTTCTTTCTTTCTTTCTTTTTTTTTTTTCCGGAGACAGGGTATTACCATATAGTTCAGGTCATCTTTGAACTCGTTGTGTAGCCCAAGCTTGCCTTAAATTGGTGGCAGTCCTACTTTAGCCTTCTGAGTGCTGGGATTATATGCATGTGCTATCACACCCAGTTTTTTTTATTATTATTATTCAGTAAACTTTGTTGGTACATTATATACACAGCTTACAATCACACAAAACATTGGGGAATTTGTACCAATATGTGACACCGGTTAATTCTCTTTTTACCCACATCCCTGCCCACCCACCCCCTCCCCACCCCCATATACATACTCTTTTATTTTTTTCCAAATCATATTTATTCCTTCCCCTCATTATGTTCCCATGCCAAGTTCCTTTTGGATATTACAGAAATTATACATTCTAGAGCTCCTTTACCTCTACAGGTACTTATATCAAAGAAAAGATCCGGTATTTGCTGTGTTCTATTTATTTCACTTATTAGTGTGTTCTCCAGGTGTCTCCATTTGCACATAAATGAATCAATCTTGTCACACCCAGCTTTTTAAAATTATCTCTCACCTAAATAAATATTTCTGGCATTTATTCTATATTCTGTAGTTCTTGACTATGGTAGCCTAATGCCATTGTCTGCACTTTCAATCCTAAAGCTACTCAAAAATGAATTTGTTTGTTGTATCCCTAATATTTAAAAGTTGCATATAGTTTAAAAATACTTTTGTTGTAAAGGCTGTTTTAAATAAGTTTTTAAGGTTTCTTGTCATATTTTATGGTTTATAACCTATTCCCTTATTAGTAGTCTTCCTTGATGTAGACTTAAAAAGGGATAATTTCTAATTTAGGATTTTATAAATTTGGGGGGTATATCACTGGTATCATTATTAGTCTATTAATTTTTTTTCTATGAAAGTTAGGCTGGTTTTAAACTTTTTGTAGAACCCACTCTGGACTCAGACTCCCTGCAATCCTCCTGTCTCAGCTTTACAAGTGCTGGGATGATGATGATGATGATGATGATGAGTATCATTATTACTATTATTATTATTTTTTTTTTTGCAGTACTGGGGATCAAACTAAGACCCTTATGCATCCAAGGTTGGTGCAGTACCACTTGAACTAAATCCCCAGTTAGTGCTGGGATTATATGCATCTGTCACCACACCTGGCTTCTATATTATTTGCCTATTAATATAAAAAGTGGGATGGGGGGCCGGAGATTTAGCTCAGTGGTTCTGGCGCCTGTCTCACAAGTGCAAGGCCCTGAGTTCGATCCCCGGTAACCACATAGAATGCTGGGCGTGGTGACTCATGCCCACCAGCAATCAATACCACATACCACAGTGCCGGGCGTGGTGGTTCACGCCTGTAATCCCAGCACTCGGGAGGCAGAGGCAGGAGGATTGCTGAGTTCTGAGTTTGAGGCTTGCTTGGGCTACATAGTGAGCTGAGGGCCAGCCTGAACTACAAAGCAAGACCCTGTCTCAAAAAAAAAAAAAAAAAAAAGTGGGATGAATAGTTCCTGAGGTATTTGGTGGTTGGTTTTGTTACAGTGGTGCATTATTTTCACAGTGTATATAGCAGTGATGCAGAAAGATTTCATAACCAACCACATGAAAAGGCTAAAATAATACAGACCTTCTATTAGAATATGAAGGCTGAGCTGTGCAGATACAAGTTCCTGGGCCATGACTGGGGCCTCCTGATGTGATACTTTTTGGCTAGACCTACTTGTAGAGAGGATGGCATTTGGAAATAAAGGCCAGAATTTCGGAGCCACTAGTTAGGAGACAGAAGTGGACATGTTGCAAGGGAATAGCAGTTTAACCCTGCCTGCTTTCTAGAAAGTACCCACAAAGGGAATACTCTCTGGATGATTTGACTCTGCCTACCTCGTGAAACAGTGCCTGTCCATTTTCCACATGTCATTCTGCTACCAAAGAAAGCAAGCCTGGTGCTTATACCAGTTCTTCTACAAGGTCCTCTCTCAGCATGCCACCTCAGTGGTGCTCATCCCACTTGGGAAGTCCTCCTTGGCCTGGCTGTTGGGCTCTTGTCTCTTTCAGAGCACTCCTTAGAACTGTGCTACTTCTGGACCGTCTCTATGTAAGGCCTGTTAGTATTCTTGTAGTGCTTCTCCTTCAATGCCTTGTGTGTGTGAGCATAGTGACACCTGTTCCGTTGTTTCAGAGAAGGGTGCCACTTTCCCCGTGAATTTCTTAAGGGACTGGACCGCAAGCTGTCTCTGCTCGTTGCTACTCTTCTCTCCTCTGTTACATCTGCTGCCTACCTTTGTCACAGGGAAGCTTTCAGGAGGAAACCTGCTGGATTAAAGGAAAAAAGTCCTGGATCCATAGGCTCTAAAGGGGAAAGAGTGGTTTTCACAATTTATTTTAACAACTTTAGATGAAATGGGAATGTGGAGCAGATGTACAGAAGGAAAACCAGAGCCCTTGTCTCCTCTTGGGGTGATTGTGCTATTGTGTTCTTCAGTTGAGTCTGAGACAACAGGCAATCATAGACCTGCTGTCAGTATTTGAAAGCCTTTTCCTTGGTAGTTCTGAAATTTAGTGGAGTGGATAAGACAAGGCCACTGTACCCCTGGGTCTGAAAAGGATCTTCCTGGGGTGCCCACTCATAGTTGGACTTGCAGTTGCTAGAGCCCCATGGAGAGCAGGATTTCTCCAACTACTTAGTCAGTATCCTGTACAAGGCCTTGGACCAAAAAGACATCCAGTGAGTAGTTTGTGAAGGAATGAGTGAAGAGCCTCACACTCTGTGGGGAATGGCATGCAGCAGAGAGGGCAGGAGAGAGGCTTCTTGGTAACAGTGGCTTTTCAGGGGAGCCTGGCTGGTTTCGCATTTCAAGCAAGTCTAGCCATCGTAGCAAGTATGTGCAGGCAGGTCAAAGGAGCCGAGCTCCTTGACCTCACTCACCTGCTGAGTGCCTTCGCTCACTTCCTCATCTTCTCTGTTCACATTTCAGTTTATTAATGGAAATTTTACTCATTGTCCTATAGAAAGGATTGCAGAATTTTTCGGTCATGCTGACTAGTACTGAACAAATAGTTTTAAAATCATCTACCATTGACTCAGTCTGTTAGGACCTGTCATCATCTGGTTTATTATTTCTTGTTTGCTAATTAGAATATAAGTTCAGAGAGGTAGGCTGAGAGTAAGTGAAGAATCAGGGATTCTTGGTTGGATGAATGACTGAGGAGTGGTCCAGTATGCATCCCAGGAGCATCTGTACCTGGTATGTGTCTGTGTCCAATGAACATCGTTTGTGGGCCCAAAGCTTGTGGAGAGGAAGAGCTTGCTGACAGGGCCACAGTGTAAGAGTGGCCATGCTGCAAGGTTGGGGAGATGGTGGAGTGGGGAGATCCCTAGGTTGGGAGGCAACAGAAAAAAGGAAAGTTAGGGGCGTGTATAGAGGCTGCCGAACACTTAGGGGACAGTGTCATGGGTTCCTTTTCAGTTGTTTCTTATTTATTTGAGGTGAATCACTTTCCTGAAAAATGTGTGATTATTTATGCTAAAACTATACAGTGCTTACCTCATCTGTTCTTTTTATGACAGGAGGCTGAACAGTACTCAGGGGGAAATTCGTGTCGGTCCCAGCCATCAGGTAAATCTTAGTAACTTCTTTAATAGATTTTTATTTTTTATTTTTGTGTTGCCCTTTTATTCTGCTGAGTAGCATCTTAAGAACTGTTGTTATTGCTGTATAGAATTTTATATATACATTTATATAGATACCTTATATATTTACATTTTTCAGGTCATCAAGTACTTTTAACAAACTATAAAACATATGTGATACAAAATTTGTGTTGTAACCATGTTAGCATATAGTTCAGTGACATAAAATATATTACTGCTGTATACCTGTCTCCATATTCCACCTCCACCTCCACCTCCACCTGTCTTTATTGTGTGAAACTGCAGCTCAAGCCCATAAGCCTCCTGCTCCTTTCTGCCCCACTGGCCCATTGCTGCCTTTCTGTGCATGGTGGACTGCTCTCCCTAGATGATGGACTCAGTCCCCACTTAGGGTCTGTGCCTGGCTTACTTCACAAGCATAATGTCCTCAGATGTTGTAGTGTGTGTCAGAATTTTCTTCTTTTTTAAATCTGAAGACTTCATTGAGAAAAATTCATCGTGTTTGCTTTTCTGTTTACCCACTGATGAATATTTGGTTACCACATATATTTATTAAAAAGGATTTTTAGGCTGGGGATTTGGCTTGGTGGTAGATAGACTGCCTGAGTTACATGCATGGGGCCTTGGATTCAAGCCCAGTACTGGGAAAATTAAAAAGATTTAGTAAAACAAAGAGATAGTCCCAGCTTTTCTTACATGGTGTAGTGGCATATACCTGTAATTCCAGCACTTGGGAGGCTGAGGCAAGAGGGATGTTGTGTGAGGCCAGCCTGTGTTACACAACAAAACTCTGTCTCAAGAAAACCAAAACAGAACAAAACAGAAAATCCAACTTTTCCTCTGGAAGAGTCAAAATGGTTGGTACTTTCCCATTGGAAACTTATGCTATAGCCTGTGCCCTCTTGTGTTTTGCTCAGTTCACTGAGACACCTCTGTTGTGATCCTGATTTCAGGTAAGGAGCTGTGATTGGTACTCTCTGGCCCAGCATGGTACACAGCCCAAGACTGGCTGCCCTGTCAGGCCAGGCCAGGCCCAGGCTTTTCAGATACTCACTCGGGCTGGCTTCCCATGAAGGAGGCTAACTGCCTTTCATAGATTCTGAGATGCTTTCTTATATTCAGATTTTAGTTCTGGATTTGGGCTTCATTGTGTGTTCTATGATGTGATGATAGTTCATTGGCCATATTTGTCCTTTCTTAGCTCATAAAATAGTAATGGGTCTTACAGTAAATTAAATATAGCCAGTTTTGAGAAAATACTTCCTTCTTTTCCCTTTAGGATTTAGAACAATTTACCCAAAAAGTCTCATTTCCATGGATTGGGTCCCCAAGTACTGGGCATTGAACTCTGGACCTTGTACTAGCATTGAATTCAGCATCTTCCCATGAGGGTGTGCAGTGGTGGGGATGGGAGCCAGAGCCTCAAGTATAAGAGGCTGGCACTCTCCCACTGAGCTGTGTCCAACTTTATACAAAAAAATTGTAAAACAGGGTCTCCCTAGTTTCCATTCTGGCCTCAGATTTGGAATCCTTTTGCCTTGGCCTCTTGGGGATGACAGGTGTGTGCCACTGAGTCTAGCTGATTGAATCTTTTTGTACTATTAAACCCTTTTAAAGCATTACTGGTGATAGAACCTAGGGTCTTAGCACTGAGCTGTATCCCTAGCCCTTTCTTAAATTTTTTATTTCAAGACAAAGACTCACTAACTCTCTGAGTTGCCTGATCTGGGCTCAAACTTTCCATTGGCCTTCCTCAGCCTTTTGGATTGCTAGGATTACAGGCATAAACTATCACCACCACACCCAGTTTATTCCTTGTCTTTTGGATTTTCTCTGCTTTCCTCTCCTCCCTACCCCTTCCTCCCTCTCTTTCCCCTTCTGTCTCTCTCTTATCCCCCCCCACAGGCTAGCTAGAATGTTTATGCATATAAATAGTTTGGAATTCCAGAGCTGACACTGCTACTATGAACTTCGTGTGTGCTGGGGAATTGAATGGAAGTGTTACTGTTTATTTTTGGTCATTGTGTGTGCAAAGTTCATGCTTTGCCACTGAGTTATGCTTTGCCACTGAGTTACTCCCATCCCCTTGAAAGCCACATGCTGTTACATTTTGCTCTGCCCTTAGACTGACTCCCAGTAGGGCTATATAGGCAAATTAATACATTTGAGTTACTTGAGGTAGTTCCTGGAATGTAAGCAATTCAGTACATAGACACAAGCCGGACATACTAGCTCCTGCCAATCCTAGCATTATAGAGGCTGAGGCAGGAGGATCACTGAGAGTTTAAGGCCACCCTGAACTACACATAACAAGACCCTGTCTCAGAAAAGCAGAACAGAATAATACATAGGTACCTACTATTATTATTTTTGGCTTTAGAATTTTTATAATATTATTATTCTTTAAACTGATTTTTAATCCCTTTTTCCTTTTTAGATGAATAGTAGTATAATATATACTCCCCTTTTCCTTTTCTTTCAATGTATCTGTCCTTCTGTTTCCTCCATGCCAGCATCTAGCACTCCTCATTCCCTTCTGCATTTGGGTGGAATAGCTCCTTCTTCTGCCTGTCTTTGGCTGTCTGTTCTGCTTCCAGTCAGTCACTGTTAACCTGTTGTGTGGCGGTGGAGAGTGTGCAGCTTGATGATTGCACTTCTGTCAGTTCTCTTTAGGTCACCAGAAGGGCATGACCAGCCTGCAGGACCAGCATGTTTGCAGTTTGAGGATTTTGCCACATTGCTCTCCATAATCATTGTGAAAGATGACAAATGGCTTCTGTGTCATTAATTTTCATTTCTCTTGTCAGTAAGGGTGACCATCCTTTCCTGTGGTTAAAGTCATTGCCAGTTCTTTTCTTTTTTTTTTTTTGTATGCACTGGTTATCTGACTAGTCCTATGTTCTCTTCCCTAACAAGAGTACTGTTGAGTTAAGTAGCCATCGAAGAGATACTGTAGCAGGTAGTGCACTTGGTACTAATGTTAAAGTGCTAATGTGGGACTTGAGATTTAGCTCAGTGGCACTGTGTCTGCCTTGCAAGTGCAAGGACCTGAGTTCGATCCCTGGTACTGGGTGGGGGGTACTAATGTCAGAGACTTTTTGATACTAATGTCTGTTACGTTTTCTTTCATTTTATCTGAATATCCTCACTGTGTCTTAAGCAGAACTGAATTAAATGTCATGAAAGTCAAAGGACAGCATGCTTGGTTGGAGAAAGTGTGTTTCACACATTTAAGAGACATCAAAGTATAAAGCAGAGGTTGCAGACTCCCAGCCTGAGTACCACAGGGCCTGCTCATGTGGTGTTTTGCTACACCTTTTTGTTAAACACTTCAATAGTCAACATTTGAAACTGAGCTTTCATGTAAAAGAGAAGATTTCTGGCCTAGGAAAACATTGGAGTTGTACGTACACTGTTTTCCATGCCTGCCCGGTGCTGCCTGGATGTGGTCTCTCCTCTTCCTTTTTTCACCTGTGTGGCCCATAAGGAGCCACTGCCACACATGGTTACTAAGCGCTTGCTGTGTGATCATTGCGAGTTGGGATGTTAAAAACTACAGACTGTGAAAGCTAAATATGCAGCTCCTCCCTCTCTTCCACTGACTGGGAGGGCTTGTTTTCCTGTGTAGGTCCAGTGATGCTGGGAGTCAGGGCAGAGAAGCTCACCCTCGCTATGTCCAGCTGAGTAAGGGTGAGAAAATGCTGGACAGGTTTTAATCAAGTGACTTGATTAAGTTGTTGAGCACTGTTGCTAAATAGTCTGTAGATTTTTGATGTATACTCTATGTATGGCAATTTATTCTATTGTGCTTGTGGTGATTCGCGTCAAGGCACAGAACATTTCTGTTTTATTTGAAGCCTCCCTAGTCCCCCCAGCTCCACGTGCACAGATCTGTGTCTAGCACCACAGCTTCAAACAGCTGTTTTCCACATTAGTTCATTTCTTATGTTTAGTGGGGTTGATATTGCTACTCATTCTCTTGAGAGTAATGGTCTTCATTTCACTTTTTAAACAACAATCCTTAGGTAAAGTTCTGTTATTTGTGTGTTTTCTTTGTAAATCTGTTACTTTGGAAAAGTATTTATGTGTGGCTTGTTTATCACTTAGCTATAATCTCCTGCACATGTCTGTTTCTAAATTTTATTCACACAAATCAATTTTGCATTCAGTCTGAGGATCATGTTGATGTAGGTTTACTGTGACACTGTCTGCTGTTCCTGAGAAATGAAGCAGTCTGTTGTGGCATCTTCTATGGTGAATGGTCCTGAGCTGCAGGATAGGCCAGGTTAAATATCCATAGCCTTTGTGTTACTCTTCTGCTATCTACAGAGAGGCATAGGGGCTGGGGATTTATCTCAGTAGTTCTGGTGTCTGCCTGGCAAGCACAAGGTCCTGAGTTTGATCTCTGGTACCATTAAAAAAAAAAAAAAGAATAAAGAGAGGCTCAGTAAAGCATTGCCTGCTGATCCAGTCCTTTTTTAGTTCATGCCTCAATTGTGACTTCTTCATTCCTGTCTTACAGGCCAAACTTCCAGATTTGCAGCCATTTCCTTCTCCAGATGGTGACACTGTGACCCAGCATGAGGAACTGGTCTGGATGCCTGGAGTGAATGACTGTGACCTCCTTATGTATTTGAGAGCAGCAAGGTAATCCACATCAGCCGCATCCCCTTCTCATTAAGCCGTCTGAACTGATCAGCAGTCAGTAAACTTTCTCCTTTTCCCTGGAATTTTATTTATCATTGGGCATTCTCCGTAATCAGGACCCTAGTCTTCTTACCTGATAAAAAGAGTTTACTTTGATAAAGTCATTCTTTTCTTCCTGGTATTTACCCCACATCAGACTTCGAAAGTCTTCAGAAGGAAAATATCCTAAGTTACACATGTGATCAGCAGGCCCTCTCAGTCCAGGAAAGTAATGGAGTTGTTCACCCCATCTCACAGTACATTGAATTCCGGTTTCACACTTCCCTCATGGCTGTTTGCTATTGCCCTGTCCAAACTGGACATTTTTGTGACTTACCTACATGAGAACATTTACCTGTAATTTCTTGTAGAACTCGGTAATACACAAATGTGAAACATGTGAAAGAGAAGTTTAAATCCTTCCATAGCACAGGCAGAAATTTTTGTCTCCTGTGGGCTTGGGACTTACTACAGAATTGCCAGCATGCAGCAGAAAAAATTCAAAAGAAGGGCTTCATGCAACTGGTTCTCCCTCTGGCTGGCAGTCAGTAGTGCTATGTATGCTGTGACATAGAAAGGAGGATGTATACATGGAGTGAATAACTATATCTTGACATTTCACTTTGCTTTAAAAAATTTTTTTTTTTTTTTGTTACTAGGGATAGAACTTGGGACCTTGCTTTTGTGAGGCAGGTGCTGGAACCACTAATTACATCCCTGGTTATGACATTTTATTTTTAATTCACCTAAAGGAAATCGATGTATAGGTGAGAGGAGTTAAATTTCAGAGGAGTTAATTTCATATGTTTTTCTAGAGACTCTTTCAGATTTTCATTAACACATACCAGCTGGCCATATAGAGACATTTTAATGTAATTTAATTTGTTGACAGTTTTGGGGATTGAATTTAGGGCCTTCACCTTGAACTATATTCCCAACTCTTTAATCCTTTATTTTGAGACAGTGTCTCAATAAGTTTTCAAGGCTGGGTTTGAACTAAGGATCTTCCTCAGCCCTGCAGAGTGTTGAGATCACAGGCTCTTGTGATCATACCTAGCTGAGATTGCTCTCAAAAGACTATCATCAAGAAGAGAATGGGAGCAGATACATTGAAATCCTAGCCTTAATGCTGTGAAAGCAAGGAAAGAAATAACAAATGGATTTGACCTAAAGCCATAATTGCTACTTTCAGAGCGAGTGGAGAGTTGAGGAGTAGAGGTAGTACTATAGTCCCTGGTTTATATGCCAGCAAGAATGGAATTGAGTGTGGGCTGAAATATAGTTTGAAAATTGAGGGGTAAAATCTCTTCTCACCTTCCTGTGTGCTGATGAAGGAAAAACTCCCTTTCTTCTGAAGGAGCATGGCGGCGTTTGCAGGGATGTGCGATGGAGGCTCCACGGAGGATGGTTGTGTTGCTGCGTCTCGGGATGACACCACCCTCAATGCACTGAACACAGTAAGTGTCAACAAGTCACTCCGGGCAGGAAGACAGTTCCTTTCCCTTGTCTGGCTGCAGGGAAAATAAGATGGGCATGGAGCATGTTGTATTCCGAAGCCTCTCGATGAGTGCTGAACTGTGTTGCTGGAAGTTGAGTCATGGTTGTGGCCCTCGGAACCTTGACAGCAGGTCGTGATTCAGTCCTCCGGGTCCATTTCCTTATCTGGACCACAGAGGTCTTACTGAGATCCCACAGAGGGAGCACCATGCATGCATGATTTTGTGAATCCTCTCAATACCCCTAAGAAGATTGTATTATTGTTACCTTTTTAGACACAGGAAAACAGATTGAGAGAAATGAAGTCACAGTCCAAGGTCCTGCAGTCAAGATGTAAATCCAAGGTCTGGGGATTTAGCTCAAGTGGTACTGTGCCTACCTTGGAAACACAAGGGCCCAAGTTTAACCCCTGGCTCTGCTAAACAAACAAACAAACAAACAAACAAGTTTAAAAAAAAAAACACAAGATGTGAGTCCAGAAGCTGTCCCCTTGGCCTTCTTTACTGGATTTCTCACTGTGCTTGGAAAGATAGAAAAGAACATGGACTTTTTTGAGTTAACTTGTTTACTTTGGGGTCATTAATGTGTCAAATGATTATAAAACAAAATTAAGTTTTAAAAATAATAATCTGTAGCCAGGCGTGGTGGCTCACGCCTGTCATCCCAGCACTTGGGAGGCAGAGACAGGAGGATTGCTGAGTTCGAGAATTGCCTGGGCTACATAGTGAGCTCAGGGACAGCCTGAACTACAAAGTGAGACTCTGTCTCCAAAAAAAAAAAAAAAAAAAATCTGTAAAATCAAAGGTGAAATGACATAAATGATCCTAATATTACTGTCACCTTAGTTGCTGCTTTACTTCAATCCAGTAATATCTGCACATTAGTGCAGAATAAATACACACTACTGCAAGCACTGTGATTATTGATACCAGTTTATCATTTTTTGACACTTCATTTTGGGCTTAGAATATCCCTTATGGGCTGTACTGGAAATTCAGTGTATTTTGAAGTTACATTAAAGGATTCGTGTCTGTGTGGGTACTAATGCCAGTTCATTACATTGGAAGAAGTAATAATATTTGAATATCTATGAATCAGTCTCTGCTGTAATAGTCTATATGGTTATTTATGTTTTTATAGAATATTAAGCATGAAGCTTTGTAGTTCTAACGCTTAGCCAATGTAATTTAAACCTCACCTTCACCTCAGTGCACTTTTTATTTTTCTTGATAGGTCAGTGTAGTTGGAAGAGATTCACAAGATCAGCTATTTAATCTTTTTTTTTTGAGACAGGGTCTCGCTTTGTAGTTCAGGCTGGCCCTCAGCTCACTATGTAGCCCAGGCAAGGCTGGAACTCAGCAATCCTCTTGTCTCTGCCTCCCGAGTGCTGGGATTACAGTCATGAGCCACCACGCCTGGCACTGTCGTATGTGGTATTGATGGCTGGTGGGCGTGACTCTCCATGCCCAACATTGTATGTGGTTACCAGGGATCGAACTCAGGACCTTGCACTTGTGAGACAGGCACCAGAACCACTGAGCTAACTCCCCGGCCCACCTGTTTAATCTTTAAATAGATAAAAACCCAAGGTCAGATGACTTGTTGAATGCCAACAACACAAAAAGCTTATAACATAGGAAAGAAAATATCCAATACCCAATTTAAGGATTGTTTTACTACACCGTTCTAAACAGTTTGCTGTTGAGGAAACAGACACAGATATCAGCATGATGTAGTTAATTTTATCTATGAGGATTTGGAGCATTACATAATGTTATAATAGTCTCTTGATGTTGGAGGTTGAATGAATTTGCTGGGGATGTGCTCTTCTAAGTAACTTGAGTTGTTTTTTTTTAATCACATTCCACAAAAAATGCACTTGTCATTTTTGTATACTTCCTGATTTAATGAGTTACTTGTGTTTTGTTTAAAAATATGACCCTTAGGACCAGAGATTTAGCTCAGTGGTTCCAGCACCTGCCTAGCTAGCACAAGGTCCCTGGTTTGATCCCAGTAACCATGTACAACAATGTCGGGTGTGCCACCAGCAATCTGTACCACATACCACAGTGTGGGGTGTGGTGGCTCACACCTTTACATCCCAGCACTCGGGAGGCAGAGGCAGGAGGATTGCTGTGAGTTTGAGGCTTGCCTGGGCTACATAGTGATCTCAGGGCCAGTCTGAACTACAAAGCAAGACTCTGTGCGCCCCCCCATATATATATATGACACTTAGCCATGTGGCTCATACCTGTAATCTCAGCTCTCAGAAGACTGAGGCAGGGGTCTAGCCTAGGTTTCACATAGTGAAACCTTGTCCTGGAAGGAAAGAAAGAACAGAGAGAGAGAAGAGTCATTATTATGAACATATAATGATATAACCAATTTTTAAGATTATTCAACAGATGAGGAAACTGAGACTGCTAACATGATAGGAATAATGTCTAAATTTGTATGCATGTGTACACATTCAAGGACAGTTTTTGATAAAGACTTCTGTCTATTGAGATTTTTGTATAAAGGCTTTATAAAATTTCTGCTTGACTGTGCTAATCAGTTCAGTTTGAATAATGAAGATTTTACTGTATTTAATTAAATGTCTATTTCTGATGCTTCATTCTTATTCCAAACCCTCTAAGGATTTTGTAGGACAAAATTCTATACAGAAGTAATTGCAGCTATTTTTGTCCATGGTCCTTTGTGGCAAGTTCCTTCAGAAGGTTTAGTTAACACTGCTGGAATGGTTTTTGGCCTTATGAGTTTTTATTTTCATGCAGCTGCCTTCTATCAATTCATACTCTTTTTGTCTTGCTAGCCCAAGCTGGGTCAGATTATGTTATGCAGCAATCTTTTAGCCACTGGGGAATTGTATGCTTGGGTAGTATGTGCATCTTTTGTGATCAGTGGAAGACTTCACTGCTCTTTGAGTTTTTGTGCTTCTTTATTGCAGTGGCTCAAGAGAGGTTGATTGTGGAAACTTTCATAATGAAAAGCAAAGTGATTACATTTTGTGAGAAGTTAATGTTCTATTACCTTAGAGTAGCAGAAGATTTGAATTAAACAGTAAATTAAGACATATATTATTGTGTGCAAAGTATTTATTGTTTTCTTAGCGCATGATAGCAATTAAAATTAGATTAGGTATTTATAGTAGAGGATAAGCCTGAATTGTTAGTATCTACTGTATTTCCCATTTCCTGAGACAGTATAGAAATTTAATAGGTGAACTTTCCCTTTTAAGATTTGTAGTATCTTCTGTAATTTTTTTATTTACTGAGTTTTTTGGTACATTTTAGGTATATATTATCACATTCATCACTGAGAATTAATACCTGTACCTGATGTATCTTGATTCTTACTTTTCTCATTCCCCTGCCTTCCCTACAACCCCTACCACCCTATATACATACACTTTGTTTCCTTTTTTTGTTTTTACCATCAAATTTTTTCTTTCCCTTCTTTGCTTTCCCCTGCAACTTTCATTTCTTTATGTGATCTTTTTTAAATTTTTGACCAGTTTTAAATGTAATCTCTTGCATTAGACTTTTTTCCTTTATTATTCACAAATGAAGTTTTTAGCATACAACTTTTATGTGTGTGTATGCATTGGGGATTAAACTCAGGGTTGCTCACATCTAGGTAAATGCTCTACCACTGAGCTATATTCCTAGCCCAGTTAAGCAACTTTAAACTTTTTTTTTTTTTTAGACAGATTCTCGCTTCGTAGTTCAGGCTGGCCCTGAGCTCACTATGTAGTTCAAGCAAACCTGGAACTCAGCAATCCTCTTGCCTCTGCCTCCCGAGTGCTGGGATTACAGGCTTGAGCCATCAAGCCCAGCATTTGTGATATGTGGTACTGATTGCTGGTGGGTATGAGCCACCACAGCTGGTATTATTGTATGTGGTTACTGGGGATCAAACCAGGGACCGAACCAGGGACCTTGTGCTTGCTAGGCAGGCTCCAGAACCACTGAGCTAAATCTCTGGCCCCTAAACAACTATTAAAGATAGAATTTATATAGAATAAACTGTTCTAAAAGAATAAGCTTTGTATAAGAATAAACTTTTATAGAATAACTATTAAAAATCCATGATCTTGGGTTTTTTTTCAGAAGTATATATGTATAAAAGAACTAGCATGACCAAAATACCCAAATTTTCACGATTTCCAAAACATGCCTAATGCCCAATTACAATCCTTTTTTGCATCTAGCCTGAGAGTCTTCAGTGTGTGGTCTGTGATTGTAGAGTAGTTTGCGATTCCTAGAATATTGTGTGAATGAAATCATACGTACACTTTTGGTTTTTATTTCTCTCAGCATGCTAATTTTGAGACCTGTTTATGGTCTCTAATGTGCCAGTAATTTGTTCCATTTTTTTGAATTCTGTTGCATAGATAAGTATTTTCATAATCTCATTCATTCATCTACCGCTGTTCATTGAAGTTGCTTCCAAACTTTTGATGATTTTGAGTGAAGATTTTCTGAACATTGCTGTACAAGTCTTTGTCTGAACTTATATTTTTACTTCTCTTTGGTAGAGTGGCAGGACTTCTTTTTTCTTTTTAAAGACAGTCTCACTATTTAGTTAGACGGGCTTTGAACTCACTATGTAGCCCAGGCTCTCTTCGAAATCGAGGCAATCCTGTCTCTGCCTCCGGAGTGCTGGGGTTACAGGCATGAGCCATTACACCTAGCTTGTAAGAGTTCTTTTTATCTTGCAGATGTCCTTTGATACATGTTTTGCCCTGTACTATGATTTTATTTTTAACCTCAGTGATTTCCTGAGTATTTTATTTTGTAAAAGTCCAGTAAGTCACTATTTTCCTTTTATGGAAGTACCTCTAATTACTCCAAGGTTACAAAGATTGTTTTTGTGCTTTCTTCTAGAAGTTTAACATCTTATATTATGAATTAATTTTGTTTGTGGTACTAGATTGGGGCTAAAAGTTTAATTTTTTCCATCCAGAGAGGTAGTTATTGGAGCAGCATTTGTTGAAAAGACTCTTTCTCATTGCCTTCACATCTTTTTTTAAAATCACTTGTTTGGCTTTTTTTTTTTTTTTTTTTTTTTTTTTTTTTTTTTTTTTTTTTTTTTTTTTTTTTTTTTTTTTTTTTTTTTTTTTTTTTTTTTTTTTTTTTTTTTTTTTTTTTTTTTGCGACATGGTCTCACTTTATAGTTCAGAATGGCCCTGGGCTCACTATGTAGCCCAGGAAAGCTTCAAACTCAGCAATCCTTCTGCCTTTGCCTTCCAGGTGCTGGGATTACAGGTGTGAGCTACCACTCCCGGCATTGTGGTATGTGGTACTGATGGCTGCTGGGCATGAGTCACCATGCCTGGTATTATTGTATGTGGTTACTGGGTATCAAACCAGGGACTTTCTGGTTGGGAACCACTGAGCTAAATGTCCAGCCCAATCAATTGTTTTTGTATGTTTGGTTCTTATTCTAAATGCTGTTCTGTTTCCTTGATCTAATCTGTTTTATTAGAATCTCAGTATATTGAATACTTACTTTTTAATTTAAATTTATTTTAAATTTCTTTTTTTTAATTCTTTATTGGTACAATTTATGTACATCTCACATTAAATTTCTTTTTTGAGACAGGATCTCACTATGTAGCTCATGCTGGCCTGGAACTCAATGGCAATCCACCTGTCTTACCCTCCTCAGTGCTGGAGTTACAAGTGTGTACCATGATGCCTGGGTTTAAATACCTTTGTAGGAAGTTTGAACACACGGAATACGTACAAGTGTTTGTACGTGTTTTGAAATAGTGCTTTGCCTGTTTTAGGCCATTTATATTCCTATATAAATTTTAGAATTAACTTGTAAATTTTTGTTTTTAAATAAAGTCTGAACTCAGCAATCCTCCTGCCTTTGCCTTCCGGGTGCTGGGATTACAGGTGTGAGCCACCACTCCCAGCATTGTGGTATGTGGTACTGATGGCGGGGGGGCATGAGTCACCATGCCTGGTATTATTATATGTGGATCCTAGTACCCTGGGAAGCTGAGATAGAAGGATACACAAGTTAAGACCATACACACATGCACGCGCACACAAACACACCCCTGACAATTTAGTAAAGCTCTGTTTCAGAAATGAAAAAAAAAAAAAGAGTTGGAGAAGTAGCTCACTGCAGAGGTCCTGAGTGCAGTCCTAAGTATCACACACACAAAAAAAGCTTTGACAAAATTTTCATTTTCTTTGGGACTACACTTACAAAGCAAATGATACTATTTACATCTTCTATGTGGGTTACTGAGAGAGTAAAGTCTTCAACACTGAGGATTTAGTTTACTCCTTTTTTGGCCAACTTTTTTTTTTTTGAGACAGGGTCTCGTTTTGTATAGTTCAGGCTGGCCCTGAGCTCACTATGTAGCCCAGGCAAGCCTTGAACTCAGCAATCCTCCTGTCTCTGCCTCCCGAGTGCTGGGATTATAGGCGTGAGCCACCACGCCCGGCACTGTGGTATGAGGTATTGATTGTTGGTGGGCGTGAGTCTCCATGCCCAACATTGTATGTGGTTTCCAGGGATCGAACTCAGGACCTTGCGCTTGCGAGGCAGGCACCGGAATCACTGAGCTAACCCTCCGGCCCTTTTTGGCCAACTTTTGCTTTTTATTTGTTTGTTTTGTTTTTTTCAGCTCGGGTCTTGCTGTACAGTTCAGGCTGGTCTCTAGTTTTGAACTCTCTTTGTAGTCTAGGCTGACCTTGATCTCATGGAGATTCTTCTGCCTCAGCCTACCAGGTGCTGGGATTATAGATTTGTGCCACCATATCCAACTCCAAATTTTGTTATATTTTTGAAATTGTTTTATTAGGCACATGAGCATTAATAATACTTCTGTGAGATTCTATGCATTGGCCCATTTACCTTTTTGCCTTAAGCCTCTTTGTTTCTAGGAATACTGCTTATCTGGAAATTACTTTGTGTGACATTAGATAGCCACCACACCTTTCTTACACTTGCTATCTACATGGTGTAACTTTTCCAGTGTTTCTATGTCTTGTTTTTTCTATCTGAGTACATTTCTTACCTGACAAGCTCTAATTTTTATTTGGAGTTGTGGTTCATTTAATTTAACATGGATGGTTCTCAGGTTATATAAAGCTTGACTCACATGTTTACATTTTTAATATGTGTCCTCATGGGAAATTAACTAGTTAACTTATACAGAAGTTTTCCTCCTTTATCAATAGTTTGGTTGTTTTAAAAAAAAATAAAATAGAGTATTACTCTGCCATAAAGAATGGTAAGTTTGAGTCATTCATACTCAAATGGATATACCTTGAGGACATATTCATAAGTGAAATAAATAGGTCATAGATGTATAAATACCATATCTTTTCTCTGGCATGAAAAACAAAATGTAAGTGAGTTCTAGAATGTATGATAGAAAATATTTCTAGGAAAATGGGGATGGGGTAAACAGTTGGGTTTTTACATTTAAGTTTCAGTTGCCTGTGGACAAGTGCAATATGAGATTAAGTGGCTAATTCTAAAAATAAACAATTTGTTTTGAGACAGAATGTTGCTCTGTAATTCAGATTGGCCTCCAACTTTTGGTGACCTTCTGCCTCAGTTTCCCAAGTGCTGGTGTTACAGATGTGTATCACCATACCTGGCACATTGTTATATTGTGTATTATATGCTGTTCTGAGTAGTTTAGAGTATAAGTACATTCCATCAAGTGTATCCAGGCTGAGTGTTGTCTGAATCACTCAGCCCTCTCATTTATTAGACTCAGTGTGTAGTCTTCTGGTGCTGTGTTTAATTTAGAACTGTAGGCTGATGGTGCATTACAGTGTCAGTACCAGCATGTCTTTGTCTCCCAGTTTGGTAATTATATTATCTCACATTGTTACATGAAGAACAAGTACAGGGCAAGGTGTCACATTCATATAACTTTTATTGCAGTACCTTGTTATGATTGTCTTATTGTTAGTTCCTGTCCTTACTGTGTCCTGGCTTATGAAGGTTAGGTATGTGTGGGGAAATGCATAGGGCTTATGTGTATAGTTTGGTGCTGTCTGGGAAGGCACCTCCTGCAGAAAGGGGAAGACTACTAGACACGGCTTATTTCTTTCACCAAGAAACTTATAGCTTCTGGTCCGGGGGTAAACACAGTCAGGCAGTGGTTGTTCATTGTTTGCTCATTTATGCTCACAGTAATTCTTTTCTTTAAGCTTCTTATATAAGAGCAATTTTGACTGAGGCAGAGGAAGATGTATGGAAGATGAGGTTGTTCTTAGTGACAGTGGACATATTCCTTATGTATATAAATGCTTATAAGTAATGTTTAAACTGAACATCTATACATGTTAAATATTACATTTTGATGTGTTAGATTAAATATAAATTAAAATTTGAAGTAGCAGTGGTATTTCCTTGGAAGATTGTGTCTAGAAATGTTTGTGTATGATCCAGATTTGTGTTTCGTCATTGAGGTTTGTGTTAGGTTCATCTGTATAGTGGTAGCTGGTAGATCATGTATAGATGGAATGCTGATAACCTCTAAATGGCTAATCTCCATGGGGCTGATTCAGTCATGCTCTTTGGCCATTTACAAAACATACTTTTTTTTTTTTTGAGACAGGGTCTCGCTTTGTAGTTCAGGCTGGCCCTGAGCTCACTATATAGTCCAGGCAAGCCTTGAACTCAACAATCCTCCTATCTCTGCCTCCCTAGTGCTGGGATTACAGGCATGAGCCACCACGCCTGGCACAAAACATACTTTTATATTCACACTTAGTAGGTATGGAAGAAAGAAAAGCTCTATAGCTTGAGCATGTGGTTTTCTAGGAAACCACGATCATTTTTACTAATGGATTCTGGAATTTGTTATTTGGACTCAAATATCTTTCCCCATCTCCTCACAAAATTAAACTTCTTTTCAGTATTCTTTCCCAGTAATTGCTATTTTTATGTTTACCTTTTCTCCCCAATACTAAACACATGTAAGTAAAATTTATAACCATGTACTGATGATTTCACCTTGGCTTAGGCAGCTTTATTCCCTGAAATGTGAATGAACTAAGTTTTTACATATTCAAGAGAGTATATATATATATGTATGTATATACATATATATATATAAAATATAATATTTCTCCAACAAAAGGTTCAGAGCTTCTAGTAGTTCAATGATTTTTCATCTTGATCTATAAATATCACTTGTGTTAACTACTGAGTATTAATACTCTCTTTAAGTTCTACCCTGATGCCTGGGCCATGGTAGAGCAGTAGTAAGAAGTTGTTGAATGACTGAGTAAATAAGTGAGGCTCAACTCTCTATGGTTCTTGACTATCCAGAATTTGGTGTTGTAAAGTCTGTGTAGCAGGATATGCAGCTAAGCCTACACAGTAAGGATTACTTTGATCATTCTCTTTTATTCTAAAAAGTTAAATCTGTAGAATTTCTCAGAGATTTTCTAGTGCATTTTAAGTAAATTGTGTCAGTTTCCACAATGGATAAGTTCTGGGTTCTTGAGATGTACCTGCCTGAGGAGTAGGAGCCAGAAGTCCTTTTGTAATGGTTGGCAGGTAGCATGTGATCAGGACCCTTCTGACTTTCACTCCACACCCATGCCCTTTAATTAGATTCTTCTTTTATTTTCTCCATCAGATGAGTCAGCTTTTGCTGACTTGGGTTACGATAGAATGCTGGATTGTTTTGCTTTGTTTTGTTTTTTGTTTCGGGCTTGTTTTGTTTTGTTTTGAGACAGGGTCTTGCTTTGTAGTTCAGGCTGGCCCTGAGCTCCCTATGTAGCCCAGTCCTCAGCAGTCCTCCTGCCTCTGCCTCCCAAGTGCTGGGATGACAGGCGTGAGCCACCATGCCTGGCACTGTGGTATGTGGTATTGATTGCTGGTGGGCGTGAGTCACCACACCTGGTATTGTTGTATGTGGTTACCAGAGATCAAACAAGGAACCTTGGGCTTGCTAGGCAGGTGCTGGAACCACTGAGCTAAATCTCTGGCCCCCAGTTTGGTTTGTTTTTTAAGAGAGATTTTGATTTTGTTGTGGTTGGAAGTAATCAAAAGGCCAATATCCTATGTGTTTTGTTATTTAAAATAGTACCTCATATATATCAACTTCCCCTCCTCACCCCATACTGGGAGTCAAACTCTGGAGCCTACTCTTGCCAGACAGGCTCAGTGCTACATTCCAGGCCCCATATCCCTTAGTCTTGACAAGCGCCCTTGCCAGAAAGTTACATCAGCAGGAACTGTGCATTGGAGGCTCGAGTGTGCTGTGTTGTCCTTTGCTGCCTAGTGGAGTTGCAGAAGCAGTATAGTTGAGATTTTCTGGTATAATTAACAAGATCTTTCACCTGACTTGTCAGCATAGTAACATGGAAATTTAACCTTCTTTGTAGCTGTACTTTGACCAGTTAGTAACCTTTGGAGCTCTGTTTCTAGAAAATCACTATGAATTTTATCACCATAGCTTTCTTTGGACCGAAAAAACTCATAAACTCAGTTTTATTCTGAAATTTTAGATGATGTTTTTAACCAAATTATATTTCTTGGTCTCTTTTGGATGAAGATGACTTTTTTTTTTGAGACAGGGTCTCACTTTGTAGTTCAGGCTGGCCCTCAGCTCACTATGCAGCCCAGGCAAGCCTGGAACTCAGCAATCCTCCTGTCTCTGCCTCCTGAGTGCTGGGATTACAGGTGTGAGCCACCATGCCCAGCTGAAGATGACTTTTAAATTGAAATGCTTGAATATCGTTTTCCCTTTTAGGTAATGTGTAGCTTTTATTTAAGTTGGAACTCAGGCCCCAGTGTCTCTCCTGAAGATGATGAAGAGCTTTAGCTCCTTTCTCTAGTGTGGACAGGGAGGTGGAAGCCGATTTACAGAAAGACCTCCATCAATAGTGATGTGTCTGTTACTTTCATTTTTGGTAACCCGAACAGTAATGTCTTATCAGTTCTTTTCCTTTGTCTCCCTCCTAGTAAAGCTCTGTATAGCCCTGACTCTGCTTTCCCTTTTTCTTTCTTCTATCCTGTGTATAATAGCTTTCTTGAGATATGATTCAGATTTTCTATAACTCACGCACTTAAAGTGTGTAGTTGTATGACCTGTTATGTATTCAGGATTCAGATAAACATCACCACAGTCAGTTGTAGAGTATTTCCCCCACCCCTTCAAGAAATCCTAAACTTCTTAACTCCCCATCCGCCTCTTCTCCTTTAGCCCTTGGCAACCACTAATCTGATTTCTGCCTCTGGATTTTCCTAGTCAAATAAATGGTATTATATAAAGTGTAGTCTTTTGTATCTGATTTCTTTCCATAGAGGTAGTGTTTTCAAGTTTTATCTATATAGCCATTTTTATATGTAACTATTTACTTCCCCATTTGGTGAACTTTGTATGTTTTCTTAAGGTACATTTCAGCTTATGTGAATATATCATTACTACCCTATATTGTTTTTTTTTTTTTTTTTTTTTTTTTTTTTTTTTTTTTTTTTTGCTTTTTGAGACAGGGTCTCGTGTTGTAGTTCAGGCTGGCCCTGAGCTCACTATGGTGCCCAAGCAAGCCGCCGCGAACTCAGCAATCCTCTTGTCTCTGCCTCCCAAGTGCTGGGATTACAGGTGTGAGCCACCACGTCCTGCACTGTGGTATGCAGTGTTGATTGTTGGTGGGCGTGTCTCCACGCCCAGCATTACATGTGGTTACCGGGGATCGAACTCAGGTCCTTGCGCTTGCGAGGCAGGCACCGGAACCACTGAGGTAACCCTCTGGCCCTACCTTATATTGTTAATAGCAATAAAATTAAACTTTATGCTTATATGGTAGGTAAAATTTTAAGTATGCTTTATGAATAAACTCATTTAATTTGAACTTCATAATAATTTTATTACATATATGATTTCATCTACAAATTAATAAAGCATACCAGCCAGGCTTAATGGAGCACACCTGTAACCCCAGCATACAGGAGACTGAAGCAGAAGGATGGCCATGAGTTTGAGGTCAGCCTGGTCTACATGGTGAGTTCAAGGCCAGCCTGAACTACAAAGAGAAACCCTGTCTCAAAAAAAAAACCAAATTCGAGAGGGGGGGAGGGAGAGAGGGAAGGAGGGAGAGAGAGGAAGAAGAAAAAAAGAAAGGAAAGAAAGAAAAGGAAGGAAGGAAGAAAGGCAAGCAAGCACACCCATTTTATATACACAGTAATTAAAATTTGGAGCCTGGCATAGTCACACTCATCTGTAATCTCAGAACTCTGGGAGGGTTCAGCAACAGGATGGCAAGTTTTACCCCAAGCTAGAAAACTTAACAAGACCCTGTCTTAGGAATTAAATGAAGGGATGGAGATGTAGCTCAGTGTAAGGTCCTAGTGGGCAAGCCAATAAACCCTTGTGAGACAGGCTGATGTGACTTGTGAATCTGTCACCAGTTAGAAACTGTTCATTTTTGTGCACATTCCTGTATCTCCGTCTAGTTTTTGAGGGTTTTAGCAGGGAATAAGGAATATAATTCACTTTCAGTTTTGTTTGGCAGAAGTTAGAACATTCATGTATTAAAAAGACCCCTTTTTCTTTCTCATTTTTTTCCTGTGAAGAGTGGAAAAAGTTTTAAGAGTGATGAGGTGTTTTGTGAATTATCCACTTAATAAGTTAGAATTTAACATCTTTGAGCCTCTATTAAGCATTAATAACATAGCAGTTAGCAGCTATTAGAATTATTTAAGAAGCTTTAAGGAAAAACTTTAAAATTTTTTTAGTAATAAACCTGTGTGTTGCCATTTTCAACCTTTTGTGGGAGGGCACTGGATGCCAGTGCTGATGGCCAAAGTGAACACTGCTGGAGCAGACCAGGGTTCCATGTCTTTTATAGGGCTGTACTGTGGACTGTGGGGCTCTTAGCAGGAGACTATTTGCCCAGCCGGTAGAAGACTCTTGGCTCAATCCCTGCATGCCTGGGTAGGTAGGTAGGTAGGCAGGCACATGATAGATAGATAGATAGATAGATAGATAGATAGATAGATAGATAGATAGATAGATGATAGACAGACAGACAGACATGTAATATTTTCCATAGTACATACTCTTCATATTGGCCACAGAATACTTTCTTACAGCTTGATGTGTCAGTTTCTTATGCCTGCTGTAACAAATTATCACAGATCTGGTGGCTTGAAAACAATAGAAGTGTATTCTGTCATAGTTCTGCAGCCATGAAAATAAAATCAGGATATCACCAGGGCTATGCTTTTTAGGAGCATCCATCCCTGGACTCTGTGGGCTTCTGATGGCTGCTGGCATTCTGTGGCATATGGCTACCTCTCCCCACTTGTCTTTTTTGCCTTCTCTGTGTGTATTTGTCTTCTCCCTGGTCTCTCTTTTCTGTCTGATACTAGATTTCAGGGCCATCTGCATAATCAAGAATTACCTCCTTCATGACTGAGTCATATCCACAGAGACCCTTTTTTTTTTGAGACAGGGTCTCACTTTGTAGTTCAGGCTGGCCCTCAGCTCACTATGTAGCCCAGGCAAGCCTCAAACTCAGCAATCCTCCTGTCTCTGCCTCCTGAGTGCTGGGATTACAGGCGTGAGCCACCACGCCCGGCACTGTGGTATGTAGTATTGATTGCTGGTGGGCGTGAGTCTCCACACCCAACACTGTATGTGGTTACCGGGGATTGAACTCAGGACCTTGCACTTGCGAGGCAGGCGCCGGAAGCACTGAGCTAACCCTCCGGCCTGAGACCCTGTTTTTGAAATTAGGTCATGTTTGCAGATTCCAGGGATTTGAAATGAATTTCTTCTGGTGGTCAATTTTTTGCCATGCCACAGTTACAATTACTGTTAATAAGATGTTACTAAAGATGGAGCAGCCTGAGTACCTCATATCTGAAATGCTTGTAGCCAAAAGTGTTCTAGATTGTGTAGTTTCTTGGATTTCAGGGTATTTATATAGACTGTGTATACTGCAGATCCCTTTTCTTGGAGTCTAAAATACAGCACCTTTTTTTTTGAGGCAGGGTCTCACTTTGTAGTTTAGGCTGGCCCTGAGCTCACTATGTAGCCTAGATAAGCTTCGAACTCAGCAATCCTCCTGTCTCTGCCTCCCGAGTGCTGGGATCACAGGTGTGAGCCACTACACCTGGCACTGTGGTATGTGGTATTGATTGTTGGTGGGCCTGAGTCTCCATGCCCAGCATTGTATGTGGTTACTGGGATCGAACTCAGGGCCTTGCACTTGCAAGGCAGGCGGTGGAACCACTGAGCTAACCCTCCGGCCCTACAGCACCTTTTGAATGTGTCATTTCAGGGTTCAAAAAATTTTGGACATTGAGCACTTAGGATTTTGGATTTTCACATTAGGGTTTTTGAACTTGCACTGATTTTGAATATTTTAATAATTTATTTAGGTTTAAGTGTGGACTTTTTGATATTGAAAGTAAAAATATTTATAGTAGTGACTGTGATGTTTCTATTACATCTGAAGACATTTGACTTATAAAATACCTTGAAGAATATTTGGCTTTTTCTGTGCCTAGGATATTTATTTAGATATAATTGTCTGTATAACTACCACATTAACTGCTTTATTCTACCCTCCCAGATTGCCAAGTTTTCTTTCTCCTTCTCTATGCCAGTCTTTGAACCTCTTAAGTCCAGCCTGCCTGAGTCCTAAAATGCTAGGGAAGGGGTTGTTTCTCTGTGGCCCTTGTAGGCAAGGTCTCACTTGTTTGTCCACGTTAGTTGGTCTGGGTCAGCCTAAGTTGTGTGCCCTTGAGGATATAGCTTTTCTGAGCTCTGGTATCTGTTCAGCCTCCTGTCCATGCTGCTACCCTGAGTCCAGCCATGCTGCTCTCTCAGTCTTTAGTGCCTGACATCTCCAGAAGGCTGCAGATTTCCCTTCCCAGGCCACTTGCTGGAGTCCTTAGATAACACCACCCACTGTCTTGTTCTTGCTTTCCTTGCTGCCAGGTACTCTCTACCCACACTGTTTGGTGGGCTGTTTGTTCCAGCAAGCACTTTCCTTTACTCATTACTCCCTACTTCTTTCTCTTTCAGAAGTGATGCCTCTTTTTCATATGTCCTCATATCCCGGTTACCTTTTTACTGTGTAGCCACTGCTGGTGGCCATTTCATAAAACCACATGTTCCTCTTAAGAGTTTGAAATCTTTGGTTTGTGTAATAGCTTGATAAATTTTTGTGTCTTTGCTGTCTAGCTGTGTTCTTTAGTTCCTCTCTCTGAGACTGGTTTTCTTCATTTGTTCTTTTGAGACCTGTCACTGGGGTGGGAACCCTGGCCTGTGAGGTAAGTTTCCAAGGCTGCAACTGCTCTGTTGCCTAAAGGCCTTTTGCTTATCTCGTCCTTACTAAAACTCTGATTTTGGCTGAAGTTGCCAGATAATGGAGAAAGTGCTCAGAAGTTTTTCAGCTCTAGAACTTTACATGCTTCAGGGTGTGTCTCTGTGGTCTTCTTTGTTCTGTAACTTTATTATCGTAGTTAAAAGATTAAGTGTAATGTGGGCCGGAGGGTTAGCTCAGTGGTTCCAGCGCCTGCCTCGCAAGCACAAGGACCTGAGTTCGATCCCCGGTTACCACATATAATGCTGGGCGTGGTGGCTCACGTCTGTAATCCCAGCACTCGGGAAGCAGAGACAGGAGGATTGCTGAGTTCGCGGCGGCTTGCCTGGGCACCATAGTGAGCTCAGGGCCAGCCAGAACTACAAAGTGAGACCCTGTCTCCAAAAAGCAAAAAAAAAAAAAAAAAAAAAAAAAAA
>PVIC010020386.1:0-29575 GCA_004025085.1 Thryonomys swinderianus | reverse complement strand
CTCCCTCTCTCTCTCTCTCTCTCTCTCTCTCTCTCTCTCTCTCTCTCTCTCTCTCTCACCATTTTTTCAACCCCATTCCAACTCACTCTGCTCTTTTAGTAGAATTCTTTAAGCACAGTTTGGGGAAGAAGAGAGCAAAAGAACAAGAAGTATACTAGGCAGGCAGCAAGTGTTGAGAGAGAACCTGGCTGCAGCCACATAACCAGGGAAGAAAATGGGTGAAAGTGAAGATGATACTATGCCTTCTTTATTTTTTCTGAAAAATTGAAGCTAAGGGTTTGAAGTATTTTAGAACATCTTTTTGAGAGCAATTTGGAAAGCACCTATGATATGTGGATCTGACACAGTAGAGACAGCCAGCTTTATAAAAAGATGTACCTAATGTTGTTAAAGAGGTCTAATAGCAACAAGATGAAACAAAACTATAGGGGGATCAAGTAAAGGCTTAGAAGACAAGATCTGAACACAAAGGCCCACAAATGCCCTCTTTTTTCTCTGTTTATATCTGATATACCTTTATACATACCTCAAGTTCTATATTTACTTCCCTAATTAGGTCCAGAGTCTCATAAATACCAACTCATTGGTGAGTGGCATTATAAAGATTAAACACTATTATTGGTTGGCAACATCATCATCTCCATCAACATTTTCAACCTCTTTAAAAGTGCAGTGATGATGTTTGGGGGATGTGGCTCCTTGGTATAACACTTGCCTAGCACACATGAACCTCTGCATTAGATCCCCAGCACTGTAAATGTATAAATAAAAGTGTAATGATGACCTTGGGCTATAGACAGGATGGTTATAATTATCACTGCTATTTTAATACAGAGAACATTAAACGCTTAAGGAATTTTCTACCAATTTTTAAAAAGCCAAAGCCAGGTGTGGTGGCACACACATCTATGATTCTAGCACTCCTGGAGGCTGAGGCAGAAGAATTATAAGTTCTAGCCCAACGTGGGCAACTTAGTAACTTAATGAGGATCATCTTAGACTTTTAAAAATAATAATAATAATTGTAAAAGACTGGAGATATAGTTCACTGTGGATGCCCTGGGCTCCATACCTAGCACTGGAGACAAAAAAAAAAAAAAGGCAGAAATGTAAACACAGGATGGTTAATCCTCCATCCTTGACCTCACCCACAGAACCCCACGCCACATGAGATAAGCTTAGTGGCCATTAACCTTCCTCCCCGAGTTAACAGGGATCCCTCAAGGGATAACTGAGCCTGGGAACTTTAGTAAAGATTTAGGCAAATAGATGATACTAACTCAGTGCTGATTAAAATAAGGAACCGTGAGATACCCTGGGAATGCTAACCCATACAGAAGAGTGTTTGTTTTTTCCTTATAGCTTCTTCATCACAAATTGATTGGGGGAGCTCCTACAAGAAGATAGACACACTTCATTAAATGCATATATTAGCCATTGCAATTATACATGCTTTACTACTCAACCTGAAAATTGAAAAAAAAATATTTTTTTATTTAAGCATTTTCCTGATGGAGCTATTACTCTTGAAAGGTTTCCAAATGCATCTGGTTTGTAACAATTTAAACACAGTCCTACTTTAAATGCACAAACATGATGAGTTCTTTACAGAAAAAAACAAATCACTAAAAATCCAATCTTTCTAGGAATTTCGATGGTGTGTGAATATTTTTTCTTCCTACAAATGTCCTCTTTTTTTTTCTTTTTGCATATAGTGTTGGAAGACACATATCACAGTTTACTGAAGCACAGTGGTTGAACAGAAAGCTGGTCCTTTACAACTTGTTGAAGACAACATGCAAAATCTAATACTAATGTACAGGACATGCGGTTGGAGAGCTGCCAGGTCTATGCCTGTAGAGTTCAACACAGTATCATCCAAGAGCTGTGAAAAGCTCTAGTTAGAATGTGCAAGAGGACAAAATTGATTCAAATGAAAATAAAAATTTAAAGGGTTCAATAACTAGTAAATAAGCAGTTCGATATTTTCAATGAATTATCTGTGTTCTCCAATATGCACATTGATTAGGACTTTTCTTGCCTTTTTAGTAAACTTTCTAGGGGTTCATCAATTTTGCTTATTCTTACAAACAATAAATTCTTCCACTCATTGATTCTTTGTATTTTTTAGTTTCAATTTCATTAATTTCCACTCTGATCTTTATCATTTCCTTCTTTGTGCTAACTTTGGATTTTGATTGTTTTTGCTTCCTGGGACTTTGAGGTGTATCATTAGGTTACTTATTTGAGCTCACATCTTCCCTCTTAGGACTGTTTTCACCGTGTCCCATGGGTTTCTGTATGTTGCATTGGCATTATCATTTGATTCTGGGAAGTGTCTGATTTTTGTCCTTGATTTCTTCTGTGACTTACTGATTACTAAAGAGGGTGTTTTTAAAATTCCATGTGTTTGCATGATTTCCATGACTTTTTGTCATTAATTTCTATTTTCATTGTATTATGACCTGATAATCTATAAGGGATTATTTCAATTATTTTTCATTACTTAAGCAGACTTTATGGGCTAATATGTGGTCCATTTTGGAGAAAGTCCCATGCGCTGCTGAATGTGCATTCTGTTGTTGTGCAGACTATTATATATAGATATATGTTAAATCCATATGTTCAAAGGTTTGGTTCAACTCTTACATTTCTTTGTTTATTTTTTTCTTGTCTGGCTGATGTGTCTATTGGTGACAGTGGGATATTGAGGTCCCTCATTTTAATTGCCTTGATGTTTCTCTGATATTTTTTATCCCAGACTGAAGAGCTTATGGCTTCTCCTTTGCAGTGGGAAGAGTGAGGACAATGGGAAAGAAAAGGCAAGATGGACATATAAACAGTAGACCTGGAGCAGAATTAAAGAGTGGTACGATTAAATGAAAAGGGATACTGAGAGAACACCACATATGTGCAAGGATGTGGAGTCCAACTCTGGGTTGATACCAAGATGCTGAATGTAAATTCAACTATCAGTCCAGGACAGAGGACCAGGAAGGACCAAAAGCTTCAAGCAGTTCCCATCCTGTAAGAGCAGCAAATGCTAGGAAACAGACGCCCCGCTACTTCTTCCTCTTCACTTTCACGACAAGGTGAGGCCTTTGTCTCCTCTTGTCCCATTGTAAAGGGAGTCAGAAGAAAACATGGCTTGGGATTAGAAATGGGGACAAATAGAACACATGAGCTTTTCCAAAGCCTTGGGATCTTTTCTGAATAGAAAACTTTGAGGCATACATAATGATAACACTCATCATAGGGAATGTGCACCTGTACATGATACATCACATCTCTGTTTTTCCCATTTTCCCTTCCCCTTAAGTCCCTCCCCTCCCTATGTACAAAAGCTTCATTTCCATTTTTCCCTTATATGTTCACTTTTTTTTTCTTGTAAATTACTTCCTCTCTCTCTCCGTCCTCCCTTGGTCCCTTCTCCTACTTGAACACTTTCTTTCCATTCCCCAATATCTATTATACATTTTAGCCTTATTTCCACTTTTGGCTTCTCACACCAGAGAAACAATGCATTTTTTTTTTTGAGACAGGGTCTCACTTTGTAGTTCAGGCTGGCTCTAAGCTCACTATGTAGTCCAGGCAAGCCTTGAACTCAGCAATCCTCCTGTCTCTGCCTCCCAAGTGCTGGGATTACAGGCGTGATCCACCACGCTTGGCTTTATTTCCTTTTTTATATCTAGCTTTCTCACTCCAACACACCAATAGACACAGGGTCTAAGAAGGGAGAGGAGGCCATGAAAGAAGAGGCCCTACCCTTCTAAATACACATCACAGAAGCTTCATGGAGCAGAAGAGGAGATACTGAAGGTCAAGTTGGATGCACCTGGACTTCATGCTCAACAAAGGGGACCAGAAATCTGTGGTAGCTACTAGACCGCTGAGTAGCAGGAACAAGGCCACAAAACCCAGCAGAAGATAGTGATCAGAAAAGTGTTAGTGATTTCCTGACTGTATCCCACTGAGCTGGTGAGCCAAATGTTAGTGTTTGGATCACTGACAAAGGGCAGTGGGAAAGAAAGACAGCAGCCAAGGTGAGAAATCTACTTGCTGAGAGGTCAGGGGAGCTAGAAGTTCACCACATGGTGGAACAGTAAGCAGACAGCAACAGTATTTTCTGCAGCAGGGCTCACAGCTCAGGTGGGAAACAAAGAAAGAAAATCATGTGTCAAGCCAGTTACACAGTGTCGAGTTTGGACTTTCCAAACACATCATAAAGGGTAGACTGCACACTGGCCCATTCAAACTCTTACAAGTTCCAGAAGAACAGGAGTATCTGTTCGTGTGAGTGGCTCTCTACAGCTCTGGCTTCTGTGGTTGGACACTGGATGGCACGGGTAAGACAAGATTGGTATAGCCAGACTGCTGCCTTTCGAATCGCAACCACCACTACATGGTCTGAGGCAGGTTATGCTATATTCTTTGATTGGAATGCACTGCTCAACATTTTCTCAGTTTATACACAGTGTGATGGAAACACAGCTTCAAGCTCCAACCCCTGACTGAATGTCCTCCTGGACCGCATGAGCCAGAAGTTTACCAGTTACCACTGGTTGTCATAACAGCTTGTGCAGTCAAGGAGTCCTAGAGTGAAAGACCTTGTGTCCTTCTTTTGTCTGGGTAGAATCTTCTGGTCTCTGCCCCATGTCTTCTGTGCGTGTTTTTCCCAGTGTCTGAACATGTGGCAAGGTTTCACAATGTACTCAACACCCCACCTCTGATCAAGTTCTGTGTGGCCAAGACTCCAATTGGATGCAAACTGGGAAGATGAGCACATTCCCCCAAATCTGCATGTCTCGATGCCCACAATCAAGTAGGGCAGCCTGCCATCTATTTGTCAGCTAAAACCTGCAGCTAGAAGGAAAGACAGAGAACTGTTTTGCTCAATTTAGAGTCTACTTGAAATTAATGGAGAATAAATGTTCCAAATTCAAACCTTTCAAGGGACAATTTCCATTAAGCCCGAGCTCAGCTTCATTTCTGATCCACTGTTGCAAGGAGTAACAGCTGTTAGGGGCACTATAACTGCAATCGAACCACTGAGGCCATAAACTTTAAAAAGAAAACTCTCCTCCTGATGGTCACCAGGAGAGAAGGGAGGGAATGGCACATTTCATGAGCTCTGAGCACACTGCAAGTGCCCTGAGCCCAAAAACTGCACAAGTGATCACAGCCTGGAAATGCCAAGCTACCTGACACAGTGCCTCATTCTCTTTAGGTGAGCAAGCTGAGCTTGATCAGAAAGTGGACTATTCACATGGCAGAGTAGTAGGCAGAAAGAGAGCACAGGTCTGGACGGATGTACTGCGCAGCCGAATGTGCTGGAAACTGTGAGGATGATTCAGACATTCTCCCCTTCAGTTTGTCGACTTTTTCACTGCCCAGCTTTTTTGTTGTGCAGCTGCTGTGAACAGTACGATGTGGACTTGGGTACACATAAGGAAGCAGAACCACTCATTCTCTGTGCATGTTTGTGGAGCCAGAAATAGGATACATACTTGCGCAAAAACGGACAGGCTTTTAACAGTGTTGTTAAACTATCGAACTAGAAATAAACTGTGGATATCCTGTAAACGTCTACATCATGCTCAGAAGTGCATGGGGAACAAGAGGCTTCTAGCAGACAGCAAACCAAATGGAGAATCTTCCAAATGAAAAGAAATAGGAGAGCTGAAGGCACAGAAGGCTGGTAGAAAAGGACCAGAGATGCAGGAAGGGCTTGACAGCATGAAGCCTTGTTACCCACACCTGTGTCCTTTCAGAGCGGGCTGAGACTTTAAAGGGTTTTCACCGGGACAGTGGCCATAACAAATCTGCATCAAGAGCTCACTTTAGAGTATACCTCAGCCAGAATGGATGGAGGCAAAGTAGACATGAATCAGGGTCAAGAGTCCACTCAAGAAAGGTCAGTCAGAATAGTGATGGAAAAAGTCTCCAGAGATGTGGAGATGGATCTATTATGGAGTGATAGTTTCTAGCATCAGCAGTATTACAACACAGCACCATTTGCTAAAAAGGACAAATAGGCAAGCAGCACTTATCCATGTTTTATGCCCTGTGCTTGCAAAATACTATTTCAATGGGATTCAGGCATCAGCTGGTTAGTTCTCCTCACTGAAGAGCTCTATTTACAATTGAGATTAGAAATTGTGATGTCTTTTGTCTTCTCAAGGCTGCACTCACATACTTGAAGCATGTAACCCAAAATTTGGGTTACATTTCCAAACTTTCCATTCCTTTCTGGTTTCCATTCATCAACAGTCAGATGACACAAATCCATAAAGAACTATTGTTTTTCAAGAGTTTTTTGTTTTCTTATGTCAGAGATTCAGGAGAATCTCTTGTTGCTCAAACAAGGTGTCCTCCCCTATATAAATTCATTCAATCAGGTCAAGGGTGAAGGGTCAGAAGAAGAAACCAAGGTACAGTAAATATGAACAAGAGCTCTTCCTCCTGAGTCCCTCGCCAGCATATCACCAATTTAAGTGATCAAGAGCAGCTTAGTGTTCCAGGGCCTGTACATCAACCGCTAAGCCCTTGAGTGCCTACTCTAAGCTTCTGGAAATGTCTCCAAGCCAACTGACAAATGGCCTTAAGGCCCAGCATACACAGGTGCTGCTGGCGCCTGAACAGAGCCTGTAGTGACTGGGCTGGGCCATTATGGGGTTTAGGCAATGCCTCAGGAATCTGTCTGGAGGCAAAGCGTACCTTCAGGAGGGGACAACCTGAGAAGACCCCATCTGGCCACATCGATGCAGAAAATTCAGAATATATGCCATTTCAAAAGATAAAGAACAGAATTTCTTAGAAGGAAGGGACAGAAATACTTGAACACAGCCTAGAGGAAAGCCATCTGGGCCTGCATAGAAATCTCTGGATCACTTGCCAGCTTTTTTCTCCCAATTTCTCAGCTCACTGTTGTGAAAAGAAAAGAATTTCAGACAATGATTTCAAAGCTCTTTCCAACTTTTAGAAATTCCCCTTGGCTGCACTGTTCTCTGACATGAAAACACAGTTCATCTGTTTATCAAAGTGTGATTTAAAAAGTATCTAGTCTCCCTTTCACACAGTGGTGGATTCCACAACACTCTGGAAAGGATGCTTCTAGCCAAAGGTCACCCTCTCTTCTCACAGAGGATCTGTTTCCCCTTCAGGTGAGAGGGGGCTTTGCCCACATCAACGCCCATGACAATCTGGGTTTCGGTGTCACCTAAACTTTCCTCCTACAGATTCAAATTCAAGCAGAATCTCGTTTTTCATAAAGGGTTATGGGCTCAAGGCCTTCTTGAATTATTTTGCAAAAGAAATTAGTGAAAATCAAGCTCTTTCTGCTGTAACTTTATCAACTATGATTTTGAAGCAGGTGGCAATCAGTTTGTTTTTATTTTTAGAGAACAGCTTGGACTTAGATGACTTTTTTTCTAAGTATTTTGTATTCTCCAAGGAAACACGCTCAGCATCCATGTGGTGATGATACGATATATCTCAAAGAGCCACCTCTCCTAACTAGTCTGATTGGAAACTCAAAAAACCTTCATGTGCCACTCACTAGGGAGATCGCCAAGCACAAAGTGTGCAAGTGTGGAAATAATGCCGGCCTAGGGAAAGCCATAGCCTGCCACCCAGGCAGACCCTGGAAGCACCTATCTCACAGCCACTGTGAGTGACAACTAGGTAAATCCTGTACCCAGCATTGTGAATCCAGTCTACTCTTGGGCTCTGAAGCGCCCTGCCCAACTCATCCCACCTGGACACAGGGGCCTGATGCTGCTCTCCCTGCCTTTGAACAACTCAGAATGATCATATTCTCAAGTCTCCTTATATCTTCATAGTATTTTCCTGTGTTGAATTTATTCTAACTACAAGTAAGCTCTAAGTCATATAATTATTTGATTAATGTTTCTCTCTACCCACTGAATGAAATCTGGATATGGCAAGGACCCTACCTGTCCTATTATTCTCATTGTCTTTGTGAAAGCTCAGTCTGACCTGTAGGGAACAGTCAATAAGCATTTAGAGAATGAATGAATGATTCCGTCCATCCATTCATCAATCAACGTTGTCAGTGATATTTGCTTTTCTCTTTCTTTGTGTTATTTAATTTTGAAAAATTGCATTGGTGGTGTACTGGTCCGCTGTTCCATTGCTGGGATAAAATATCCAACACACATAACTTTAAAAAGGAGATGTTTAATTTGCCTCATAGTTTGAGGTCTCTGTCTCTAGTCGGCTGGCTCTAGGAGGGAAATGGCATGATGGTGCAAGGGCATGATGAAGGAAAGATGCTTATCTTGTGGCAGTGAGGAGGCAAAGAGAGAAGGAGGAAAGAGCAAGCTGGGGTGATACGTCTTCCAAAGCCAACTCCCTAGTGACATACACCTTCAAACCAGGCCCCATTTCCTCACAACATATTCAGCTATGGACTCACTATCAATCTACTGATAAATATAGTTCCCCCATGATCCAATTACCTTCCAAAAGCTGGACCTCTGAGCACATGAGACTTTTAAAGGACACTCTAGATCTGACCCTTAATAGGTAGTGTCATCAAAAAGGACAAAAAACAGTTCTCTCCCTGCTCTCTCTCTCTCTCCCTCTCTCTCTCTCTCTCTCTCTCTCTCTCTCTCCTGTTCTATATAGTAAAATAAATTACAATGACTTCTTCCTATAACCCCAGTGGGATCCTACAGCTCACGTCCAAGTGACTCTGCAGCACATGACGGTGGTCTCCCAGACTCATCCCAGAAGCGTCTTCAGCGCTAAGCACACCCAGCTTCTTCGTCACCTTTGGGGTTAGAACATATGCTGGCTGAGCCAGACCAGCACCTGCAGGCATATTCAGAACTGCATCATCTTCATGCTGCCACTCTGCCTGTAGGTTGCACACTGTACACACATCTCCGAAGCTCTGTGCGGCCCTTTGCTTACACAGCAGTAGAGACTTCTTGGGTTTTATGACAGCTACAAGGTTTTCAATTTAGCAACTGGAAAATGTACAAAGTCATGTTATTAACACAATAGAGAAAGGTTAATATGAATGGCTTTTACACATCAGAAGAGGAAGAGGTTACCTCTTTCCCAGAGGTCACCTATGGGTGAGGACTGGAAGGATGCTTTTACCTCAGGGGCATTCACAGGTGATCCACACTTGTGTGATGCCTGAGTCATGACAGAAGCCAGACATGTGACTGAATGCTTTCCAGGTGTCGGTGAAGGAGCTGCCTGGAGGTGTGCTTGTTTCCATGTGCTTCTGCTCCTTTCTCGGGCTCTTATTATGCAGGAGGTATTGAAGAGCTCAGAGCAGAAATCTAGCACCCACATTCACGTACAGCAAGAAAGCCTGACACAGGGGACTCTGTCTCACAGCATACCTGGTGTGCACACACCTTCTTTCCTATAGTCATTGCACTCTTTTGTTGTGCCCCCTTCATTTTCACCCACTCTGTCCACCTAAACGAATTCCCCACTGCTCTGTTGATGGAAGCTCTAGGGAAACAAGAGACCTTTTTCCTCACTGACCTTATAAATGCCTCCATCTCCACAGACATACAGATCACATCCTCCTCTCTTCACAGAGGACCCCAAGTGCCTCTCTCACTCTTCCAGCTGCTCAAGACATTAGATTTCATCATGCACATAAAAAGAAAAAAATATGTCCTCAAGAAGAACACCACTTAATATTCACAAGTAAGAAATCAGGGTACGAGCAGCACACTAGCATTGAGAACTTAATAACAGGAGGTTAATAACAATAAAACGCTAGGATTCTTTCCCTTGTAGGACCAGGGAAGCAAGTCCAGCTGTTTGCAAGTAATTGCTAGAGAGAAGAGAGACACAGATGCCCTCGTGGGCACAGATGCATGCCATAGCCAGAAGTCGCCAAGATGTGTTTTTGAGTTTCTCTTGTAGTGTTGAGGCTCCGCCACAGATATAAAACAGAATGAGTAAAAAGAGTCGTAATCATGTATCGTGAAATCAATATCCAAAATGGGGTCTTGTTACATTATTTTGAATTACATCATTTCTAGATTTTTAGTTTTTTGTTTTTTGGATTTTTTTTTTTTGAGACAGCATCTCACTTTGTAGTTGAGGCTGGCCCTGAGCTCACTGTGTAGCCCAAGCAAGCCCAGAACTCAGCAATCCTCCTGTCTCTGCCTCCTGAGTGCTGGGATTACAGGCCTGAGCCACCATACCTGGCTAGATTTCTAGGTATTTTTACAAGTATGAGCAAAGCACCAGCAAAAGACCTGAGCTCCTCCCCAACTCTAACCACAAACCATGGTTCTAATCACAAATGTAGGTAATTGCAAGAGTTGGAGACTTCTTTCTCCTCTATATCAAATTTTCTGAAACACCCCTAGGACCAAGTCTGCTCCACCCACGCCACACACTTTGGGGAAAGAAATTACAATGAAAATGAAATACAGGAACAAAGAAACAACACATCTTTAACCCTGCTCAAACATTCACTTCTGATCCAAAACTAATGACTCACCATGCAAGCTGTGACCCATCATCTCTGCTGATAAACGTTAGTTTTCTCAGGGTGACTTGGGGAGTCATAAGGAAAAGGACACGAGGAGAGGGACACATGGACAGTGATGCTTCTGTCAACAATATGTGGATGCAAGTTAGCAGGGCTGAGCCGAGGAGATAACTG
This sequence comes from Thryonomys swinderianus, assembly GCA_004025085.1. NCBI lineage: Eukaryota > Metazoa > Chordata > Mammalia > Rodentia > Thryonomyidae > Thryonomys > Thryonomys swinderianus. The sequence continues at coordinate 18,906 of PVIC010020386.1, read as the reverse complement.
TAAAGTCCTCTCAAGGTCATTCCAGAGACACATCTATAGAATGAGATGTCTTATTCAAAATTCAAAACGCTCTTAGCTATAAGGACTCAGATATATTTGATGAAAATAGTCTTGTTTTGTACTCAGTGGGAAAGAAATGTTTCTTTGTACATTTCCTTTACAAACACAACCCTCCAAATAGAAGCTTAAATCAAAGACAGCTCCCAAGCAGATTGCTCAAAAACTTTTGGCAAAAACATTTATAACAACTTTATTGGGAAAGTTACCAGCAGTTTCCCACTTGCCATCTCTTCGCTGTGTTGGAAGTCAGAGCCAGGGTGGACTGACGGACTGGTGATCCTGCCTGTCCATCAACAGTGGGTAGAGCCACATGACAGCGTAAGGAACATTCCTCAGTGCACCAAACAAATTCTCACAGTGAACCAGCCATGGCGGGGGGGGGGGGGTGCTTTCCACAGCTCCTCAGTCCCAGGCACAGCTCCTCTGATGAACTGACCAGTGGGCATCCTCTGAGTCCAAAGCCCTAAAGCGGGACCGGATGCCTGGCATGTGGCACGGGCATCTCTGTGCCTTCACTGCGTATCCACCCCCACTGAGTAGCACCAGAAGGAGAAATCTGACAAGACCTCAGTCAGGTGATCAGGACTTTTACCAACAGGAGAGCAGTCCCGCAGATAGGTTGTGTCCTCCATATGAGGTAACAAAGCCACACTCTGCCTCTGGAAACTTCCTGTCGAAATCCATAGCCTGTCTTTATCTGGATAAACAAATCCTAGTTGAGAGATATCTTACAAATACCTGATTGCCCAGGTCAACCAAAACCAAGGAGGTCTGAGCAATATTGCAGCCAAGAAGGGCCTAAGGAGATGGGAATGCTAAGGGTGACATGGGATCCTAGACCAGGTCCTGGAACAGAGAACAGCTATTTAGTAAAGACCAGGGGGCACTTCATTTAATAATGTACTAATTAGGGCTGGAGATTTAGCTCAGTGGTTCCAGTGCCTGCCTCACAAGCACAGGCCCTGAGTTCAATCCCCGGTAACCACATACAATGCTGGGCATGGTGACTCACACCTACCAGCAATCAGTACCACATACCACAGCACTGGGTGTGGTGGCTCACGCCTGTCATCCCAGCACTCAAGAGGCAGAGGCAGGAGGATCGCTGAGTTCGAGGCTAGCCTGAGCTCCACAGTGAGCTCAGGGCCAGCCTGGACTACAAAGCAAGACCCTGCCTCAAAAAAAAAAGTATTAATTAAATGTATTAATTTAATGTATTGGGTGTGACAAAGAACATAATAGGCCATATGTTACAGGGAAACTGGAAGTGAGGTGTCTTGGAATATTTTGTTTATCTTTACTACTTTTCTGTGAATCAGACACAATTCTAAAATTTTTAAGGTTGGTTAAAATAAAAAGTTGAAAAGTAATCACATCAAATTTGTATGGTGCTTTTGGAAGGTCTGTACTTATCCAGGCTTCCTACCCTATACCTCTACTTCCTCTGCTTCTTCAGTCAGGACGACAGATGCTCCTTGGTATTTGCAGTTGACCTGTGTTATGGTTTAGATATTTGTCAAGATGTCTCAGCTCATCTTAAAATTGAATTGTCATTCTAACAGCCTTACGAGGTAAGACCTTTAAGAGGTAACTGTATCATAATTGAGTGGAATTGGTCCTGATATAAAAAGGTGAGTTGGCCCAAGTCTTGCCTCCTGATCCTCTCTGTTATGACAGAAGACAATCTCTAAAGGCATTTGTTATTCAAGTAGTAGAATAGAATGTAATTCTGGTATATTGTGAACATCAGCATTTCTATGGAACCAGTACATCAGGCTCAAAGTCATCAAATGGACTTTAGTAGTTCTTTAACAGCCCAAAATTGTACATATATTTTTATTCTTAAATTTGCACTTCCATTCCTCTTCCCCACAGAAATTACATGTTCAGGCCTAAAACTGTGTTGTCAGCCTATCACACTTCTCTGCACAACAGTGTTGATCCTACATATATTCAGAGACACACATATGCATCTATATACTTTCTATTTTCAATTTCCAGTGACCACAGGCTCTGGAAAAATTTAAGAAAATTTTCTTCAGGATGGAAATTTTGTACATTATTACTGATATATAATCAATCAGGACAATATAAAAATGTATACCTTTTAATAGCTGTCATGCATAAAAAATAAAATTTTATTAGAAGGAATCATTTAATGAAATAGATGGGGCTGATTCTTTCAAATGGCTTATTTATTTTTGGATGATGCTGTTACTCGCTGTTATGTGGAACTTGGGGTCCAGGACTGATGCTGTTTCTTTTTTGTTATGGATTTAGAGATACATGAATTGAGAAAATACATTCATCACAGTATGCTGGTGAAAATGGAATTAGTTTTGTCCTAGTTCTATTGCTGAGCACTTTGAAGTTTCTCCAAGGTACATGTTTAAAGTAAGATGGTGAGTTATTGATTAATTAGGAACTATAATTATTGAGCAATTTAACAGACTTGGTCTTTGTTCAGTTCTGTTGACCCATTGGTGCTGCTGGTTTGCAGAAAGCTACCTCCAAGGCACCCACATGAGCTTTCTCTTTGTGACACTGATGGCTGATCCCTGAGAAACTGATATCAGTGTGTGAATAGGACTGGATGGTTGGTCCTGCTCTGAGGACCTGCTTGCCCAGGAGTGGTTGCTTTCTTCAGAGTACTGTTTCCACTAGTCTGGGCCTGACGACTACAGGGTGGCCATGGTGGAAATCAGCCCAAAGATTAGGCGTGAAGGAGGCCAAACTGGGCTGATGTAGCACCAGTGAGTGCCCAATGCACACAGGTCAGCTGCATTAATGAACCGGTAACCCTTAACAGCAACTCAGCTTGCTCCACGATGACCCCTTGCTTGCCTTTCCCTGCCTTGTATTAAGAGACTCCCAGGAGATACCCTGCTCAGAAAGAGCCACCAGGAGAGTATCTCCCAAAGGACAAACTACCTCCACACACCACAGCTCAGCAAGCCCGAGAACTAGTCCTGTTCTGTGGCAGTTTCAAAATATCAATCAGTCTTTCCAAGTTCCCCTAGCTTCCAGGCATAAGCCAACCTGAATTCCCCTCTGTCCCATTTCTTCACATTTTGAGGAAGCTGCCCCAAGGAGATAAATGTCAAAACCCACTTACTGAACCCATAAAGTGCTCTCCTTGAAGCAAGATGATCATCACTCGCAAGTTTCTCTCCTGCCTGGTGTGCACAGACAGATGGATCTGCCTCTGGGTCGAAGAGAAGCAGCATCTTGGGGACATAAGGCTGTAGCCCCAAAAGAATAACTTTCACAGAGGAGACAGGATGCCTGGAAGGAACAGAGATCTGGATCTTTATAACCCAGCGTATGTCTGGAGTCTTAGGAACATGCACAGCTGCATAGGCCAAAAGGAAGTAATACAGCATTCCCCAACCCCCAGAGCATTCTCCCACATGTCCTATGGAATCAGTAAAGCAGTGGGACATAGGTGGGCCAGGGTTCAAAGCCCAGAGGAGTGCAGGAACCAGTGAGAGAGTCAGGGATAATGCAAAAGGGAGCTTGCTGACCACAGAGAACAACGAAGGGAAAGTGGTAATGGCCTCATGAGTCCCAGGCCACATCACCAGGAGATCAAAGTGGCGAGGGTAAAAGACAAAGAGTCGACTGACAGACAATCCCAGCCCTGCAGAGAGGACCCAGTCCCACATAAGAAATATTGCATGGTAGATGACACCTGCCATCTACCTAGCACTACCTGTGGTAGGCACTGTCCTATGCTACTGCAGGAGCCAGATAGGTGCCAGTGTTATATGTATTCGATCAAGAGGTGATGAGCCCTTGGTAACCCAGCTCAGAAGTGCTCAGCAAAAAGTCAAACCATTGGACAAATATTCCTTAACATCTGCTTTAGGTTGGGTTTGTACCAATGCTTTGGGCACTATCCCAGTCCCCAAAGACAAATCCCAATGTTTTCTGCAGGTTCCAGGGCCAGGAACAGTCACATTCCTAAGGAGACAGGGTGTCCAAGGCTCCTAAGGGGGTCAGTGACCTATTCCTGCCTCCCAAGATGCATTCACAGAGCATCTAAAAGCAGAGCCCTGAGAATTCCTACCTAGACAGCCATATACTCTGAATCAACCTGGAACAGAGAGCTCCAATGGGTGTCATCTCAACATTCAAACTCCCACTTCCATTTTACTTACTGAAGCAGCCGAATAATTACCACATAATTATGGTTTATGGCCTGTAGTTTTGCTTCTGAAATAAAATGTGGCCATGGTTCTGGCTTCATATAAAGAGGAACAGAGACCCAATCTGCTCTGTCATGAATTTGCTCAGTGGGAACAGAGTGTTTTACCCACCCAGGTCCAGCTGGAGCCCTGAATCCTGAGCCCGGAGGTACCTGCAGCTTGGCCTGACTCCCCCAGAGGAGCAGAAAGCTTGGGGCTACGTTGCTGAATGACACAGAAACCCCAGTAATGACAGCAGAGCCCACCTCAGGGAATCTGCACACACATCAATCCTAGTGAATCCTGGGAACTCTTCCTAGGCTAGAAAGTAATCACACCCCAACTTTTATAACATTTTATAATAAGCTTATCTTTGCAATTTGAAATAACCAAACATGGAAATGTATTTTTCCCTTCAGTCCAGCTACAAATCCCACAACTGCTACTTTAAAAGCTACTGAGGCTTTCTGATGTTGCCTTAACGAATCAAAGGACAATTACTAGCAAAAACAAAAACCAAAAAAGTAATTTTATGCATAGTGGCCCCTTGCTGCAGAGGTCTCCTAAAAAAGGGACAGAGAGACAAGGAAGAACTGTTGGATTATATTTCCTTTGTCTGGCTTCCAAGTCTCCCGACGCACTGTGCAACCTCCGTCTGTGCCGTAAACATGGCCCCGGACTGCTAACGATGCAGGCTGCTTTGTGAGGCTCCCTTTGAGTTGAGCATCGTAATTAAAATTCACAGCAGATGCTGCTGAAAACATGTAATCTATGCACACAGGAAAAAAGTGAAACAAAGAAATATACTGAACCGGTAAATTGCTAAGAAAATCTTCAAACAACAAAACAAGCAAATACAGAGAAAGATCAGTGGTACAGAATCGTTCCATCAATAGAACAGAAAGATTCCTTTCCAAGGAACTTGCTCTTTCTCCCTGACCCCAGCTCCACTCAGAAGTGCAGGATACAGGGCTGGTGGCAGCCACCATAGACTCTGCCTTCTGGATCCCTGCGATGGCCTGTTTGGCCTGAGAGCTTTGATCTTTTCAACCACTGATCTAAATTCTAGAAGAAAACATGAACCCTGGCTTTCCTGCTCTCTCAAACCATCCATAGACAGTTGAAGAAGAGCTGTGATCCTTTCCTCTCCCCTGGGCAATGTGGGTTCCTCTGCTGTGCTGTCCACTTAGGCTCACCACCCTTGTCCCCTCTGCATCCTTCACATGGCTTGTCCTGCTTGTAGAATGTGGACCCAGGAAACCTCTCTTCCTAGGCTCCCATATTCTTCCTGGGAAATCCTTCACCTGCTCCCAGCCCCGTCGCTGCTGAGTAAGGGTGGATGACTTCTGAGTGGGATGGCACCTGGACCATGATAACCCCGTGGAGAACTAGCCTCCCTTCCCCAAGCACATGGGGCAGCAGCAGAACTAATAATAAACTTTCATTGGGTGAGTCTTTATGATGTCTCTGTTTGAGCAGCTGGGGTCACCATCTGGACTTGAAAGCCATCTGCTGCCCAGCTCTGGGGAGGTCTTGCTGGCCATAGCATAAACCACCCTATTCATTGTTCTGTCCTCAAGGCCTGGACCAGAGCCTAGCTGGAGACAGTGCTAATGCCGTGTGCTGTGGGAATGGCTGGTGTGCTGGGCACACATGAGGGCTTGCTCTTCCCTAGAAGTCGGGCTGGCCTAAGCTCAGGGGGAGCCACAGTAGGCACATGAGGATGTGGCATTGATGCTGCTGTCTCCTGCTGCCCTCCAGACCGGCCCAGGCCCAGCAGGTCACTGTCTCCTGCTGAGAGGAAGCAGATCTAGCACTCAGAGCAGTTCTGGGAGAGAGCTGTGGTAATGTCGGTCTTGAGGGAGGGAGCTGCTTTCCACGATGGCTCCTCTCTAGAGAGCACTTGGAAGGTGCTGATGAAGGTACTCTAGGCTCAAGTCAGCTTTTTTCTGAGAAAATCAAGGTCTTTTCAACTGGTCCGGAACCCCAAGTCTTGGTATCTCATCTTCCCTTCATTCTCATCTCAGAAACTGCTGGAGGAGCCAAGCATCCCATGTTTTCACTGTAGGATGAAGCTTGCTGGTTAACTGTGAGTTCTGTCCACACTTTTTGAGAGCCTGATGGTCAGACTCAGGGAGCCAGCAGTAGGACCCCAGCCCTTTCTAGCCCCAAATCTCTTTTTAATTGAATTCTTCATTGGTACATTTTATATACAGCTCACAATCACATTCAACATTGGGAAATTTGTACCAGTATATGACATGAGTTATTTCTCATTTTTACCCATATCCCTACCACCCCTACACCCCCACCCCCTGTACACATATGCTTTTTCTTTTTAAATCATATTTATTGTTTCCCCTCATTACTTTCCCCTACCACTTTCCCTTTGAATATTTCCTATTTCACAAAATCTATCATACATTCTAGAACTCATTTACATCTACAGGTTCTTGTACCAGAGAAAAGATATAGCATTTACATATCTGGCCCCAATTCTTGAACAGAGGGTCCTGTGCTCCCTTTTCTGTGCGCAGTTGTACAAGAAGCAAAGTTCACAACCGCTACCAGTTCCCACTTACCTTCCCGCAGAGACTTCTGAAAGAGCACATTAGGTAGCAGCCTTATAATCATGTCTCATGCCTGGTAAACACTATCCTGCGTTAAAATGTCTCACATGAGCTGCCACTGAGGAGAAAATTTCCAGCACAAAAGAAGCAGCAGCAACACATAAACTAAGCTTCAGCCACAGTGCTCTGCACCCTAGATTTCATATGAAGCAGTTCATAGGGGAAAGCTAGGCTTGTGTCATCCAAGTCTATTTTATCCATAATCCTTCTGATCATTACTGCTATAAGCAAAGCACAAAGGACCACAGTTACCTGATAAAGGCTTAGTGACAGAGGAAGAATGAATTTTTAGTGCATTATGGGGTCATCATAATCCAGCCCACCTCCCCACCAAGGAGTAAGTTTCTCTTCCCATCAAAAACTAACATGGGGACTGAGGGCTAAAAATGCATACCTTCGCCTGAGCAAGGAGTGAGATTTGGGGATGAGGGATCTCCTGCTGACACACAGGAGCCCACTGCTCCGACCTTTCTGGTCCAGTCCCCATCTGACAGATAGGTGATGATAAGGAACCTGAAGATCCTTATCTGCCAACACAAAAGGGAACCAGATTCTTTTGAATCCAAACTCCACATTATACCCCCGAGTTTTCTCCAGCACATGTATTAAGAGTTGGAACTTAGGAAAGAGAATATACTCAGAATCCTGCCTACCCTGCTCACTAGCTAAATGACTTCAAACAAACGGGCTAAACTATCTGCACTTCTCTATACAGTCAAATAGAAATGACACACACGCTCCATTTCACAGAGTCAGTATGAGAATAAAACAGAAGGAGCCACAAAGCTCCTTCAAAACAGCGTTGGTGCATGGGCTGAACAGTGAATACAGTGCAAGCCACCCCAGACAGGCCTCAGTGGGTTGGTCTCCTGCAGTGTGTGCTGCTCATCCCTGTGTGGTAATCTCCACTCTGCCTATTGCTCTTTTCCACTAGCTCTGAACCATTCATGGCCTTTGCGGGTTTGGAGTCTTTGATCAATTCAGGCAACACTCATGAAGAAGAGATTTAATCTTTGCAGCCATCGCCTCCAGTAAATCGACCTGAAAATCCCTGGCTTTGCTTTCATGTGCTGAGCCCCTTCCATAGTCACCCATCAGTGAAGTTCATCCTCACCTGAGATTCCAACTTTCTCTTAAAGTCTTAGCCTGAAATTCTTACTCTCCCATCCCAGCTACATCCCAGTCAACTACCTTTTCACCATCTCCCACACCTGTCCTGTTACCCTCCCGTGTCCCTTCTTCTCATCCTTTTCACCCACCCTTGGCTTTCACTGCCTTTCTCCATCTGTCTCCCTATGGCTTACCATTTGAGTGTCTTTAGCGTAGGTCCTGCAGAAAGAGGCAAGACTGAGATGTAGAGGACATTCTGAGCAGAAGCAAGAACTGGTAGCATGACTGAGGAGCACTGGTGTTGTAGAAGAATGGAACAGACCCCACCCCTTCTCTCACTTCCTGGATGTCATCAGCCTGACAGTGACAACAGATGAATCAGCTTAATAACAAGGGAGCTGATGGCTAGAGAGAAGCTGGGCAAAGATATTGGTACCAAGGACCCTCAGGTGACTGCATGGCTCAGGTCTCCTGTGTTCTATTCAGGACATGTGCACAGGGCTGCACTCTCTCTTCCATCCCTGACATCGTGTGCCAACCCACTCAGTGTCCCTCATCTTTATCTCCTAGGTGACAGGGATTGGCTGTGCAGGTACATCCTGAGAAAAGAGGTTGAAAGGATGGACTCTTAAGTCCCACTAAATCCTTCCGGAAACCACAATTGACTGTTCTTATAACTTTTGTTATAAGGTTTAGATATGTACATTAATTTAGCTTAAAGTACCACAGTTAAAATCTGCAAACTTGTATTCAAATATAAGCCCCAAGATCACCAAGCTCCATAGCTCATCAAGATAAACTATCCCTCGAGGCGTCCATGTAGGAGCTCAAGGCTCTTCAGATTACCAAATCATAGCACAAGTCATGATCATAGCTGGGCAGTTGTCCAGAAAACCACAGATAGGATCTTACAAGGGCCCTTGCATTCTGACCAGCCTTAGACAGGAAATGCCCACTCGTGGAAATGACTTCTCAAACTAATAACAGCATTGAGCTCTTACTGGGGATTCACATAACTCTACTCACTTGGAAAGACAGTCTAGTTTACCCACCAGCTCTCACTGTATGCAAATATGACCACAGCCAAAGATACACACATGGTAGATAATTGAAATTTCAAAATATTAAGAATTTAGGGTTTTAGAGATACGGTTTTATTTTTTTTAATTGAATTCTTTATTGGTACATTTTATATATAGCTCACAATCACACTCAACATTGGGGAATTTGTATCAGTATATGACACGAGTTAATTCTCATTTTTACCCATATCCCTACCCACCCTACAACTGCCCATCCCCTATATACATGTGCTTTCTTTTTCTTTTCAAATCATATTTATTCTTTTCCCTCATTACTTTCCCCTAAGATTTGGTTTTATAATAGAACAACTAAAGGTGGGCCACATTGGCAAATAAAAGCTGACAGTTACAAAATTAGATTTGTCTATCAAAAATGTCACATTAACAAGCAACAAGTTCTACTCTAAGACTGACCATCATTTAGGAAATAAAGGGAAACCCTCGGACATCAAGACTTCTTATTAAAATGGCCACTGAGGGCCCAACAGCCCTGGACAGCCATAGACACAGACAGAAATGTGGGGTCTCTGGTAAGGCTGCTTGCAAGACAGGAAGGTTCTGTTTATTTTTTAACTGAAAGGAGCCTAATAATTTCTTCTCCTCATTGAAGGACATTTGTAAATGCTGAAATGTGAAAATTAAAGAAGGCCCCCTCCCGCTCAGGCCTAGAAATATCCACAGGTAACCCAAGACCCGGCCACACCTGGGAACCTAAATTCCAAGAACTCAGAATGACTCAGCTCCCAAAGGTCTTTCCAGACCACAGCACAGTAATGAGGATGTAACCTAAGATGCTAAAGTGCTTTTAAAAGGTCAAGCCTCTGCCTGTACAAGCTGTGACCAAAAACGATGATTACATTTTTTTTAATATTGCAGTAAAAGATACACTGACATCAGTTCCCCTCAAACTACTCTCCTTAGCTTCAAATACATCATTCTTGACACTGAAGTTATTCTGGAATTCCTCTTTCATGAATGTTTTTAGGTGCACCATAATTGCTGCCTCAAAGTCCTTAATCAACCCAAAATGTTTACCTTTCATGGTCATCTTTACTTTGGGGAAAATCCAGATGTCACACCATCCCAGACCCTGTGACTAAGATGGATGAGATCACACTGATGGTTTTATGAGTCCACCTTTCTATTGGCTGGAACATGGCAGCAACACCTGCTGTGACTTTGAGCATCCCCTATGAAGACACTCATGAGACAGGACTTCCAGAATGGCTTCAGAAAGAGACAAGAACAATAGGATAAATGTGTTTGAAGTGAAGTAGAATATTCTGAGGAGGTGTTATGGTTTGTGTCCGGATGTCCCCCCCAAAGTCTCATGCAGTCATTGTTATGGGGGTTTTCAGACGTGGCTGGATCTCGAGTGTGCGGGGATCAAAGGTGCGTGTGGACTAAATGAATCCACTGATTGATCTGGCACAGTTCTGACTAGGATTAAGGGTGTGAGTGCTACACCTGCCCTAGGGCAGGTAGCTTGCATAAAATGCAAGAGACAGGAAGAGGGCTAATGCGCTCTCACCTGCCTACTTGCCATGAATGTTTTCTTCTTTCCAGTGCCCTGTTGCTATGCCACCTTGCCTCAGAGCAAGCCAACAGTGTTCCGAAACCTCTATGAACCATGAGCCAAAATAAACCTTTCCTCCTTTAACCTTGGGTGCCCGGCATTTTCTTAACAGCCAAGACAATGCCAATATCTCTTACTATAATGTTTTTTTTTTAAATTTTAGCTATTCACCATGTTTTTGATACCTCTTATATGGCTGAAATATGGCTTATTTCCTTCTCTTTGTTCCCACCTGGAATGGTTCCTTGAATTCCAGTCATATGGACAGTGAACCTTCTACCACCCTTTCCAAGAATGAAGCTGAAGCTGCCTCCCCTCTTATTCAACAATAATGGTAAATTCTATATGTCAACACGTAGCGGCCTGGATATCTTGTACAGTACTATTTCTTGGTGTTTCTGTAAAGAGATGAACATTTGAATCAGGGAACTAGGTGAGAAGATTTGCCTTCACTAGGGTGGAAGGACTCTATCCACATGATGTCAGCTAGAGGAAAAGTATATTTTTTACTTGTTCTAGAGTGGCCAGTTATCCATCTCATCTCAAGATCTTGAAGCCCTTTGGTCTCATGATGAGAGTTCCATGATTAGCTATCCTTCTTCCTGGTCTGTCATCTCAGTCTAAATTACAATTTGACTTGCAAACAGCAGACACTGGGTCCTCTTGGTTTTTTTAACAGTGTGAGCCAGATTCCATTATGAGTCTCCTCTTAAACACCTCTGTAGGTAGCATAGTTGGTTTCTGCAAGAACCCTGACTGATCCACTCCTACAGCTCCAGAGCACGGTGACCAGCTTGGGCAGGAGACTAGCACCTACCAAGTGGCTAATGACCATTGATTCTGGTTCGCACTCCTGCTTCCTCTAAAGCCCTGTGTAACTGACTGGGCCTGGCTAGGGCCAACAGGGCTTCCTCACACCCAACCCCAAAAGCACTAACCACAAAGGCCCAGCATGAAGGGTCATTCCCCAAAGAGTCCCACCAGGGATTCTGATCAGAATTGCCCTCAGAGAGAGAAAGGAGCAGAGAAAACAGGAAGGCTAAGCAAACCTCAGGGGAGAAAGAATCTTGCAAACTGCCCCATCAAAAACATGTGTGTGTTTTCCAGCAGTGGAATCATTTTAGGAGAGCCCTTCACTTGATATAAGTCAATTCTTATTTTCATACCAATACTATTTTCAGATCGAGGATACAGGACAGGGATTCATGTCCTCACTCTCATGGTTTTCTGGCTTCTCCATGGGTTCCCAAGTCTATGGAAGCTGAACTGAGGTCTCCAGCAAACTGAGGTCTCCAGCTGAACTGAGGATCCAGCAATGTCATTAGTTCTCAAACCCAATCTAGCACTGAGGGACTGGATGGCAGAGCAGAAGTTAGAGGGTCTTCTTAATGAGGAGGCTAGCCGGAAGTCCCCAGGGCCAACACCAAGAAGACTAGACAAAATCATGTGTCACAAAGGTCACCTTCCATGGAGTATGTGGTCCAAATCACAATGTGACCAGAAGTGAGAAGTACTATAGACCAGGGGCAGGGCGGGGCCACAAGGTTGTGACTGACATTTGAATTTTTCATCAGAGGTTAATTTTCTTATTCATACTGTCTATGGCCATGATGTATAATACAATGCTTTACTATCCAGATACAGAAATTGCCATAGCCAAAGCTAATTAGCATACCCATCAACTTCTATAATTGCTTTTTTTAGTAAAGCACCTGAAGTCTACACTATTAGCAGATTTCCAAATTTTAAGTCTGTATTACTCCATCATTAACTATAACCCTCATGTTGTACATTGGTTCTCTAAATTTATGCAACATAACTGCAAGTTTGAACATTTTAACCTCGCTTTTCCACCACCACTCCGCCTTTCTGTTCTGTTGCTAATATTCTATTTTTTGTAGATCTCACATGAGTGAGATCGTGCAGGATTTCCCTTTCTATACCTCGTTTATTTTACTTAGTGTCATGCCTTTCAGGTTATCATTTTTTCCCAAATGACAGGATCTCCTTTCCCCTAAGTCTGAGTAATATTATAAATATTACATGTGTAAAAATTTTGTATACATTTATCTACCAGTGGACACTAGTGTAGCAACTATATTGTTGTGGGTAAAGCTGCAATGAATAAGGGAGCTCAGATTTCACTTTCTTTGGATATACAGGCAATAGTCAGGTCATACGGCAGTTCTTTTTATTCTCTTGAAAACCCTCCATAATGCTTTCTGTAATGCCGTCCACAGTGTGCAAGGGTTCCTTTTCTCCATGCACACATCCGCCCTCGTTATCTCGTGTCTTTTTCGATTATAGCTACTCTAACAAGCATCAGATGACAGGTCACAATGGATATGATTTTCATTTCACTGATGATTAATGAATTTGGGCATCTTCTCATGTCCTTCAGGAAAATGTCCAGTCAAGTCCTTTGCCTGCCTTTTAATCAGGTTACTTGGCTGTTTCTGCTATGGGGCTATGGGAGTTCTTCATCTATTTTAGATATTAACCCTTTGTCAAATGTATGAGTTGCAAGAATTTTCTTCTAATCCATAAATTGCCATTTTAACTTTTCATTGTTTTCTTTTCTGTGAAGAAGCTTTTAAGGTGGATCTAAAAGTAAACTACTTGTTTACTTTTGCTGCTCTTGTCTGAGTTTTTAGTGTAATTGAGAAAGGTGCGACTGAAAAAGAGGGAATATCTAAATTTTTAAGAATTGTTATAGTAGGGCCAGAGGGTTAGCTCAGTGGTTCCAGCGCCTGCCTCGCAAGCACAAGGACCTGAGTTCAATCTCCAGTAACCACATACAATGCTGGGCGTGGAGACACGCCCACCAACAATCAACACCGCATACCACAATGCCGGACATGGTGGCTCACACCTGTCATCCCAGCACCCGGGAGGCAGAGACAGGAGGATTGCTGAGTTCGCGGCGGCTTGCCTGGGCACCATAGTGAGCTCAAGGCCAGCCTGAACTATAAAGCGAGACCCTGTCTCAAAAAGCAAAAAAAAAAAAAAAAAGAATTGTTATAGTAGAAGATACATTGACATCAATCTTCTAAGATAATATCCCTAGCTTTGAACACACATCTCATCCTTTTTGCCACTTTAGGAGGCAGACAGGAAGTCCTCTCTTTTGAGAATCTTTAGTCGCACTGTCATGGCTGCCTTAGTGTACTGATTCCATTAGAAACATTTATCTATCATGGCAATTTTGACTTTGAGGAACATAAAGAAGTTATAAGTTGCCACATCCAGTGAGTAAGGTGAATGAAGACATACTATAATGTTTTTATGAGTGTGCTTTTCTTCTGAATGTCAGTCAGCAGCAGTATTCACTGTATTTTTTATAACACTTCATAAAGACACAAAAGGAGACTTCCAGAACTGCTTCAGTAAGTGATAAGAACGATTGTTTGAGTGTGTTTGAAGCAACATGGAGTATTTTTAAGGGGAATGCATGGTAATGTGTCTTTTATTGTGATAAAATTTTTAATTCAAACATTTACATACATTTTGATGACCCAATTTACCATCTTTGAATTTCCAATTTTATTCTTTTGCATATAACTATTGAGGCTTTAGAATGTAATGTGTTGAAAGGCTATTCTTTCACCATTTCTAAACACCTTCCCTGTGGAGAAACCATGCCTTACTTAAACTGTTATAACTAAATATGAAAATAGATATACTATTTGGGTAGTTTATAAATGAATGTCTTTCTCATGTTTCTTTAAGTTAGAATGTTCAAGGTCATGTGGGAGTAGATCTGGTATTTTCAAGGACCACTTTCTTAACTTTCTTATTCATAGAAGGTATCTTCTCATGGCTGTGTCCTCACATAGTGGGAGGGGAGAATGAACTCCCAGACACTAGCCCCACTGTGAGAGTTCTGCCATCATGACCCAGGCTCCTCCCCAAACCACCCACCACTTGGGAGCACTTCAACATTTGAACCTGAGGGCACACAATATTCAAAACACAGAAACCTGGAGTAGACAAGTTAGACTTCCCACAGATGAACTTCTAGAATGGTGGAGCTCCGCCTAACCAGCAATCAGATCTACAACACCTAGTTAATTAATTTCTGTGTTTACCTCGGAAATCCAAACAATGGCAGGCAAAGAAATTGAGAAATTCTCACAATTGGTAGGAAATCTCCCCCAATGAAGTTCCTTCCCCACTCAGAACTTTGTGAATCACAGAGGAAGGTGGGTTCCTGAAACAAAACTTGAGCCATAGGAGCAAGAAAATGGGAGGGACCTGACCAGGGAGTGAGTAACTCACAACAGGCTGCATAACCCACCCTCTCATTGTTAGGAAGCAGCAAAACAAACTTGAAAACACATTTGTTCTCATGGCCACCTGTGTGTGTGCATGTTCACATTCACACCAGCCTTTCACTACCACATTTCATTCTCATTCCACAAATGTGGCTTGCTCACCCTCAGCCCTGGTGATATTTGGATAATGAAGATATTCTCCTGAGTCTGTTCTAAATCCATGTAGTAGGTCATTCCCCCAAGTAGACAGAGCCCTGAATATCATTTTGATAGAAGCCATTAAAGGAATAACTGGGTTGGGAATTTTTGGCAAGTATATCACCATTATTTGATGAGGTTAGTCAGAAATGGAAAACCAGGACATAATAAATGTGCTCATTTTGACCAAGGTGGAGAAATTGAAAAGAGGGTGCCCATGATGAGTAAGAAACCCAGAACAGACATCAAAGAACTTTCAGAGACCAGAGGTAAAACAAGGAAATAGACTTTCCAGGGGTCTGAATGCAAACACCTGGAAAAATATCTTGGGCTTCTATTTGCCTGACTCAGAATTCCTTAAATTCTTTTTCCCACAACCTTTCAAAGAGGAAAATGTTATATTCATAATATTAATAACCTCAACACAGAGGCAGTTGAGATAAAGTTGATTATTGCTGCTCAACACATATTCAAAATATTTGGCCAACAACAAAATAGCCTGAGTAATTTTTCTCATCTAATTACTTCTCAGTACAGCCTGGGACTTCCTTCCCATTAACTTTCCAGCTCCAAAGCCCACCAAGTAAAGCCAAAGTACAATTTAAGCACTTGGTAGAAATAGTGCATGAAACAAGGATCAGTAAGCTCAGCCAAGTGAGCTTAAGATTGAAAATTGCCTTTTAACTCTGCTTTTCTGAAAAGTTGTCAAGTATCTTTAATTAAAACATATTCCTTGAAATTGATTTTTAAAAATCAAACTTGAGCCAGAATCTAATTCTGACCTCTCAGAGGGAAGAAGACATGGCCCTTGACCAGTGTAAATGGAGGACTACAGGATGGGCTTCCATTGGATCTACTTCAGTCAGTACTTCTTCCTGGAAGATTTTCTGCCCCTCCCCAGAACAGCTCCTTCACTCGTCACCCTTTATATTCAGAGCTCCTCCCTAAAATTGAATAATCCCTTAGGAAATGTAAAGCATTATTATCAGTAGCACTGGGAAAGGTTGCTGGGAAAGCATCTGCCACTCCACTTTGCCATGAGCACCAGGACAGCAGGTGCTGTGACCATAGATCTTGGTTTGCCCTGCCCCTCAGGACATGGCAGTAAAGTTGTTCACAAAAAGCATTAGAGCAGGGGAAGACGTTTTCCAAGGAAGAACTGTTGTGGTGAATAGCCATGGCAGGCATAATGGCACAGGATCAGGCAGAGTCTGAGGGTTGGAGGCTGGCTGCTTCAGGCTCATTCTGCCCCTACAGCAACTGGTCTCAAGATTCTTAAGCAAGACTGATGAATGGCCAGAGACAGGAGTGGGCATTGTGGAGAAGCTAGACACACTTTTCACAGAGAAAGCCATCAATATCCAAATAGGCAGAGACATTTTTCCACCAAAAGTGTCAACAGGTGCTAACGTGTTTACAGAGTCACAGTGGAAAGTGACACATTCTAGAAGCAGAGATTCACATCTTGGTTTTAAAGATAGAAAAGGGGGACTCCAGCCTTGAGTTCTGGAGTGGGGAAGACAGGCAACATGGGCAGGAGGGGAAAAGGCCATTGTTTACAATGACGCTGGATGGTTGTGACAGACCCTCTCTGAGGGTGTGGACATGACCGATCTGAAGAGTGACCACAAGAGGCATCTCTTACCATGGCATGTACTCTCAAGCCAGAAATGCCACAGAGGAAATTGAAGGGGACTGTCGCGAATATTTCTTATGCTACTTTTTAAATTAAATTTTATCCATTTTCCTACAATAAACATATAGTATTTTCCCTTTATTGAGTTAATTGGTACATTTTATACATACATTATGATCACATTCAACATTGAGAATTTGTACCTGTACATAACACATCTTGATTCTCATTTTTCCCTTTTCCCTGCCTTTCCTATACCCACCACCTCTATATACATGAGCTTTGTCTCCCTTTTTTTACTATCAAGTTTTTTTCTTCCCTTCTTTACTTTCCCCTACCCACCCTTTCCCTTTTCTTTTTCCACATATTTTTATAATCACCAAACAATATTATTTTAATTCATTCATTTAGGCCTCAAAACAATGACTTTTCTTCAAGATAGGCTGCACCTGTTTTAACCCAACTTGTCAATGGAATAACAGGAATATTTTGTATACCATCCCTTAGTGCATTTAGAAGACTAGGCACTCACCTCCATAGCAGAACATTTTCAGACTCACAGTGGACACTTGTGGTTCCTGCCTGCCACCATAGGCTCAGAACAACTGTCTGCCTTATCAGAAGTTCCCTTCATTTTAGACACCTCCTTCCACACACACACACACAGGGGTCAGATAGGCAACCAGCACACAGGAAAGGGTTAACATGGTCTGTTGGGAGTATGCGGGAATCAAAATCACGAACATTTTTCTTCCTGAATCAGCCATACCCACTGGGATTCACATCAGCCTGACTCCACACTTGGCAGGAATCACAGAAGTTCCCCAGGGATGCTAAAAAGGGAGAAGAGTTGAAATGCCTTCTCAATAAACTCAAAACTCTGGGGAGGTCAAAGGCCTGCCGGGGACAACTCCTTTCCAGGTTGATAGAAATTCTCTAGGATACCATAAATAGAGCAACTGATGCTCACAAGAAGTACTAAGTTTCCACCTCAAGCTGAGCTGACCTCAGTGAACTCATCCCCTCCCCTGGAAGCAGGCAGTGAAGCATCAGTCTCTCTACATGACAGGTCAAGACACCTAAGACCCAAGGAATTGGCTTCAGGGTCTCCCTTAAATGCAGGAACCCAGCCATAAACCCAAGTCCAATCCACAGTCCAACCCAAGTCCTCATCCCACACCCAGTGATGGCGGGATGAGAAGCAGAGGGCACCTAATCAACCCACCCCACTACAAAAGCTACTTTTTGAGACCCTTGGTGGGTTTCACTGGGAAGCAAAGGGTCAAGGTCTGTAGGTTGAGACACTGAACTCAACACATGCTTACAGTTTTGAGTTAAATGTGAGGCAGACACTGCCTTGCAGATCTGAGCTCCCAGGCTCACTCTTGGCCCACTTCATGGGACTTGGACATGCTCCCTGTGAGTTTAATGTTCAAGGAATTGGCTACATTTCTGTGTATTTATTTTATATTACTGGCCAGATTTGTAGTAGTTCCTAGGGAAAGTTTAGTAAAAGAAAAAAATTGTAATATTCAACAAAATTATTGTGTTCAGACCAGAAAATAGAGCATGCTCAACGGAATCTACAAACACTGTAACACTCTTCTGCTGATCCAAAGGTGGAAAATGGGGCCACATGTTACTCAGCTTTCATTTGATTTAATAACCTTTGGAGTTTAAGTAAACTGTTTTCTGCAAATATGATCATGTAACTAGAGCATATGTCTTCATCATTATTTGGCAAATATGTCCTCTTAGCACCAGTCCAAATGAAACTTGGGATATTTGGCTAATCACAGTTAAACAGATGTTCTGTCCAGTTCTACACAAGCTTAATTTTAACTGACACAAATCCTCCCCCTCCCTGAAGTCCTAATTGGAGTCTCTCCAGGCCTACAGAGAATTGGAAAGGTGAGAAATTAACAATTTTACCACATCCAGCCTTGATCCTGTAGCTTTAATTAATTTAAGTGAAATCTCATTTGACTTCAGCAGTAGCAACTATTTAGTGTGAGCCTTGACAAAATGTTTCATACAGCACGTGTTTCCCCACAGTGGATCTCAACAGCCTCACAAAGCTAACATCTCCAGTATCCCGCAGTAGGGCAGAACACCACTCCCAGGGACCTTCTGTGCACAAAAAGGAAGCAGAG
>PVIC010020385.1:0-29532 GCA_004025085.1 Thryonomys swinderianus | reverse complement strand
CCGACTTGAGTTCCCTTCAGAACACTCAGCCCTGCTTCGAACAGACCCATCCCGTAGTTCTGGCCACTTTCCAAAGCAGTTGTGGAGTCCTGGATGCTTTTACACATTACAGCTTATGCTGCTGTCCAGCATCAGTGGACAGGAAAGCCAGCTGTGGAGACAGGACTGCGTACCCCACCCCCCTAGTCACCACTGCTGGCACCTTCTGGCTCTGCCTCACACTCAAATAAACATCCAGAACAAACGTTTTAAATGGTTCATCAAGGCACCCAGGACAACCTGACTAAGACAGTCATAAAAGAGGATTTCAGAACCATTTCGGAAAGTGGCAAGAACATGGGATGCGTTTTTGAAGGGAGGGTGTTTCGGGTTTACCCCATCAAAATCCCACACCTTTTAGATTGCTTACTATTAAAATAAAGCAAAATTTAAAAACCCACAAATATTGATGTGATGGTAGATAAAAGGAAATGCTTGTAGCTTTGACGGGAATGTAAATGTATGGAAAACATATGGCAGTTCTTCAAAGAGTTAAAAGTAGAAAACCATGACTGAGCAGTCTCATTTCTGGCACAAAGGAACTGAAATGGGCTTCTCTCCCGTGTTCATTGTGACTTTACTCACAGTGCCAAGACATGGAAATCTCTCTGATCTCTCTCAGTGTCCAACTAGATGAAGTAAAAGCAAACAGGTATCAACGAATGCTGGAATCTGGGCTTACCCATTTGAGTCATAGCAAGACGAAATCTTCCCCGTTGTGACAGTGTGATGGACATGGCAGAAATTATGCTAAATTAAATAAGCCAGATGTGGAAAGACAAATATCACAATGTCTGCTCACCTAGCAAACATAAGAGTGACCCTCATAGAATCGGTAAAGGGAGTGTCTGTCATCAAGGACTGAAGGGTAGAGAGCAGAGAAATATTAATCAAAGTGTTCACACTTTTGGATATACAAAATGAAGAATTCCTAGTCCTCTATTGCACCATATAGTGGCTTCAATTAAAAATATTATAATTTAGAATTAAAACATTGTCAACAGGGTACGTACATCTCATGTTGAAAGTTTTTATCACAAAAAATAACAGGAAGGAGACTTCCTCTTTCAGAGCTGGTGGATAATTGATGGCACTTCGTGTTCGGACAGTATCACGACTCTATTCTCATCTCTAAACCTGCCAGGTTTTAGGGTTACACACAAAAGCTTTCTCCATATCAATTAGACCTTAGTAAAGTCACCTAGAGGAGAAAAATGCCCATATTTATGATTACATTAAGTAAACAGGCTTGCAAAACATTTGCAGTGAAAAGCTGTGCTCCATATACATACATCCAAGTAGGAACAGAAGAATATATATCAGGATATTCAATGTAATTGCACCCGGAAAAAGAATGGCAGATTGGGCTGGAGATTTAGCTCAGTGGTTCCGGCGCCTGCCTCGCAAGCACAAGGCCCTGAGTTCGATCCCAGTGACCACATAGAATGCTGGGTGTGGTGACTCACGCCCACCAGCCATCAATACCACATACCACAGTGCCGGGCGTGGTGGCTCACGCCTGTCATCCCAGCACTCGGGAGGCAGAGACAGGAGGATTGCTGAGTGTGAGGCTTGCCTGGGCTACACAGTGAGCTCAGGGACAGCCTGAACTACAAAGCGAGACCCTGTCTCAAAAAGAAAAAAGAAAAAAGAAAAAAGAATGGCAGATTACTATTTTGGTCTTTGACCTTATGAAGACATTCTATGGTAGTATTTTTATTTCTATGGTTAAAACATTCTGTTAAAGGTAATCATAAAACAACCCTTCTGGCCCAGTGCTGAAATGGACCAGTCTCTTACAAGGCAGGCAATATGGCGCAGTTATTGTGGAGAGCGTGGGGTGAGTTATTTATGTCCCACTTATCTGTTGCAAGTCACCCAGCTTTTCTTTAGGGGCAGGGCCGCCTTCCATCTGGGGTAGCTAATTAGTGATGATCATTGCAATCTGTAACTTTCTGTTTTGCTTCAGTGAGATGCTTTCTTTTCTTTGTAGAGTGCCAGCTTATTTGAGAAACTACAAGCTTCAGGGTTATATTTTTTAAAAGCAAAGTTTTCAAATTTAAAGTGTCACTAATGAAGCCAGTTATTAAATCAGCAAGTTCAAAAAAGGAAAAAAATGGGAAAAGAAAGGAAGTTATCCAGGAAAGAGTGGATGGAAAAAGTCATTAGTTATAGGTCATATATTGTAGTTTAATTCCCCAGATTACAAAACACTTGCACAGCAATGGACCGGAATGTCTAGTTCGACCCTTTCATGCTATGTATGAGAAAACTTACATCTGATCAAGGAGAAAAATCCTTTGGGTTCAAGCAAGATGCATATTTAGCTAACCAGAGAACAAATGAAGAAAGGCTACTTGGAAAAGTTTATTTTATAGTCTTTATTTTCATGCCTAGGTGGATTTAAAGGATTTCCACCAAAACAAATTGATTTTTTCTAACGATCAAGCCAAGTTTACAGGGTTCATTTCTGTCTGTGGAGTCAGTGAACAAAAAAGAAAAATGTACATCAAACTTCTCTGTGTTGAAATTTGCCTCCAGATGAAATTAACAGGAGCATCAGAGTGAAACTCAATGTCAACTTGATAGATTTCCTTAAAGTAAGATCATAAATTTGCAAAAGGGAAGAAGTCAATATGAGAAAAACAACTTTGAAAACATTGAGAATAAAAATTTCTTTTCATCATGTAGTAGCGTCTACCATTAAGGAAACAAAGTGCCCCTAGGTGTTCAGCACTGCTAGCTATGGGTTCCATGTTGGACAGCTCCAATTTACTGGAAAGGATACAGTGGAAGAGTTTAGAATTTGAGATCTGAAAACTCTGTATTTAAACATGACTTTTCCACTTAACTTGAGAAGGGCACATTTCCAAGCTCCAAACTCCCTCATGGGTGAAACTGAGGATGAAAGTTCTTATTTTATGCTGTAAAGAGTGCAGGAGATGCATCACTCATCGGTGACCAACACCCAAGTCCTTCCTCCGTCCCATCCCCGTGTACTGATTGCCTCTCCTCCCGCTTGAGACTTGCTAAGCACCTGTCATGAACCTTCTTTCCAACTCAGTCATCTTAATTTTTAAACATTTTTCACTACATATCTTCTGAAGTCTAGTCAACATCTCAGTTGTTTGCTACACATAGACTAATTTTTCAACTCCAAAATGTGGCAGGCCCAAATGCCCTTAATATTCAAACATGATTGTTCTTGAAGGCATGAAGAATCATTCTTAATCCAAAATTTTCTTCACTGAGGCTCTGGTCAAGAGAAAGAAGTGCAAGCATGTGCACAGATGTGCACTGCGTTGCACAGACACTGATCATAGCTCATATCCTGGCACAGCCATTGTGTACTTTACACTGTCCTATGTCCTAGTATTGAAGTGCTAATATAACTCTCAAGAGAGTCCAATGTGCAAGTTACCAATATCACCCTTACTTTGTGGGTTAAAAGAAAAATATGCATATTATTTTTTCAGTTTGCTAGGTAAAAGAGCTTGGATCAGAGCCTATGGAACCAGGTCCTCCTTCATTATAATAAAATAATGAAAATATTACATAAAGTTGCCTAGAAAAGCAAAAGAAGTCCCTGCTCCTGTCAGGAACAGTGGAATAGGCAAGTTTATAAACTCATACACTATGGACCTGAAACTCCAAGATTCACACAGAAAGCTCAAGACAAGAGCCAAAGGACCTGGAACCTGTCTTCTACCGACTAAAGCCAAGTTTGGACAGGAAGAGTGAAATAGGTACAGGCTAATCTTAGACAGAGGTGACTGTGTCTTTTCCACGAGAGGCAGCAAAAGGAAACCCCAGATTTTACCGTGGGATTCCACAGAGAAGCCCAGATGGACCAACAAACAGTAGAGGAACAATTGGAGCAGGTGTGGTTCCCAAGGTCCCAGGACCTGAATTCATCCTCACAGCCCATCCTCTTTGATTTCATCCTGCAGCAGGATTTCCTATGATACTCCATTTTTCCATAAGATTTCCCTGGGTAAGTGGCAGTCTCATTAGAGGAAACTTGAAAAACTGTTTGTACAGTGAGATTTTGTTTAGAGACTACAATGTCCCTGTCATTATGTGATTATGTCCTGGGTCACATCCAGCACTTTGGCTGAACATCCACTGCAACTGTGTTAAGGAAGTTATCATGAGGAAAAAAATGATATTTAGCTGAAGGACTGTTCACCTATTATTAATTATAATAATATCTGAACCAGTATGAGTGACTTCCGTGGCCCACCATGTAGAATACTTCAGACTCTTGGCTACAGCTAAGAGACAGCATGTTTAAACAGAATGGGATGTTGAAGTGGAGTCACTTTGCCTCAGATCTCACCTTTATTATGAGGTCATGCAGCTGGGAAAGTTACTCCAGCTTTCTAAACCTCAGTAGCGTTTCTTGAATCTGGGGCAACTGAGTAGAGGCGCTGGCAGAGAGTTCTGGCCTTGGAGTGATGTGTATGCACCATACTTTCATGCTCTGAATAGGCACTAGCAAGACAGCTCATAAGCAGAACATTCTTATATGAATCCGGACCTCCCACGTGTTCTACCTGCCTGCTAGAGAAAATCATGCAAAAATCATCTGGAACCACAAAAGACCTAAATAGCAAAAGCAATTCTAAACAACCATAACATGGCAGGGGGTATTATGATCCCCAATTTAAAACTGTGCTGTAAAGCTACCGTGATCAATACTGCGTGGTACTGGCAAAGTAACAGACCGGGGAACCAGTGGGATAGATTACAAGATCCAGAAACAACTCCAGATACACTAAGCCACCTCATTTTTGAGAAAGGAGCCTAATATCCTCAATGGAGGAAAGGCAGTCTCCTTAACAAATGGTGCTAGAAAAACTGGGCTTTAATCTGACAAAAACTAAAGCTAGACCTATCTTTTTCACTGCATATTAAACTAAAATCACAATGGATTAGAGAGTTAAATGTTAAAACAGAAAGAGTAAACCTGCTGCAAAACAGGTTAGGTAGAACTCTTGGAGACATTGTCTTAGGGAGAGACTTTATGAACAAAACCTCTATAAACATGAGAACTAGCAGAAAGAATCAACAAATAGGATCTCATCCTACTAAAAAGCTTCTGCACAGCAAAAGAAACCACTGGCACAGCTAAAAGACAACCAACAACATGGGGAAAAAAATCTTTACTAGCTGTTTCTCAGACAAAGGGCCACTATGTAAAATATATAAAGAACTTAAAAATCAGCCCTCCTAAGTTTAAAGACCCAGTTCAAAAATGGGCATCTGAAATGAATAGACACTTCTCAGAGGAAGAAGTAAAAGCAGCCAAGAAGCACATGAAGAAATGTTCAACATCACTGGCCACTCGAGAGATGCAGATGAAAACAATGCTGATATTTCCTCTCACTCCACAAAGAATGGTTGCTGTTGTGAAATTAACCAGCAATAAATGCTGGCGAGGCTGTGGGGAGAAAGGAACCCTTCTCCATTGTTGGTAGGATTATCAACTTGTGCAATGAGTGTGGAGATCAGTGTGGAGATTACTCAGAAAACTAAGATTAGAGGTCCCATTTGAGCCTGCTATCCCCCTGCTAGGAATATGCTTGAAAGAATTAAAAGAATCATATCATAAAAACCTATGTACATCCATGTTCATAGCAGCTCAGTTTGTGGTAGCCTGATCTTGGAAACAACCCAGATGTCCATCAACTGGAGACTGGATAAAGAAGATGTGTGTGTGTGTGTGTGTGTGTGTGTGTGTGTGTGTGTTTATAAAGTGGAGTATTTTATAACTCTGCCATAAAGAATGAAAAGTTTTAGTCATTTACGTGAAAATGGACACAATAATAAGTGAAATAAACAGATCACAGATATGTTAATACTGTATCTTTTCACTGGTATGAGAACCTATAAATGTAAATGAGTTCTAGAATGTATGATAGATTTTGTGAAACAGGTAATATTCAAAGGGAATGTGGTAGGGAAAGTAATGAGTGGAAACAATAAATATGATCTAAAGAGAAAAAGAAAGCACATGTATATAAGGGGTGGATGTTGTGGGGTGGGTAAGGTTATGGGTAAAAATGAGAATTAACTTGTGTCATATAGGGTTACAAATTCCCCAATGTTGAGTGTGATCATGAGCTGTCTATAAAATGTACCAATAAAGAATTCAACTAAAAAGTTTTCTGTGATTGCTTCAGAGTGCTATGTAGCAGCACGGCCACCTGTTCCCAGCAATGACTCAGACAGCCTTGAATCCGGGCAGAAGTGTGCGCGAGTCAAGAAGCTGCAGCCCTGACATCTGAGTCACAGCATTCGAGCCCTGATGTCCTGAGTGCTTCCTGACCCACACCCATCTGTCCACTCCGCAGCCCCGGGAGGTTTCTGTATTTGAGCCACAATCCCCCACATGCTGCGGGCACACCCACATACTAACCATGTGTCTTTCCATGTCAGGGCCAGCTCAAAGCCACTTCCTCAGAGAAGCCAGGGGGCCCTCTGTAGTCTTTGTGAGTCTTTACTGAGCATGTCCCTCCCCTGCAGCCCACCACAAACCCAAGGCATTCCAAAGTGTCGCTCATGCAAACATGGTAACTGTGGCCATTCTGACAGGGCCAAGGGATACTCCCAGTCAGTCTAGGCAACACGGAGCTAGTCTTGACAGTCCTAAATCTCTCCAAAGATCCTTACCTTTTCTTTTCTATAACCACACAAAGTATAATGTACACAGAAGCGTTCATACATAGTGAAGTAAAATGAAGACACAAAATCTGTCCTCCTCTTCAACCTAGGCCTGACAAGAACATGCCACCTCGATTGACATGTGAACACAGAGAATGTTGATGACTTCACATCACTTTACTGACTTCTCGTGTTTCAAATTAGCATTTTATGTGAAAATTTAACCTCTAGTTAAACTGACTCTAACCCTGAAGTTCTATGAAATACTACTGAAAGCGGGTGCTGAGAAATGTTTAATGCTACCATTTATTTTCCTGGAGCTGAGTGGATACTCCAGCTATGTGTCTCCAAAGCAAGGACTTGTAGAGCTTCTGAAGATCTTGGCTTCTGGTGCATCTGAATATAACATTCCAACCGGGAGTTTGCTGCCAACACAGACTGAAGGAAGTAGACCACATTTATTAATTTCCTCCAATCGTAATTCCTCTCTGGTTGTCACCAACTTTACCCTTAAACAAGCATCACCTCTGGGCTGAGAGAGATTAGTGTTGTGATGCGTGTCCATCGTGCACAAGGTCTGGGTCCCGCACAGAGTGATGCAAACATAATAAAACTAAAACAAGCCCTAACCTGTGCAGGGGCTACAAGCTCTAGACTCAAATACTATAGAAAAGAGAAAATAACACAGATGGAAGTTAGCAATTTTCACCTATAAGCATCGAGAAATTCCTGGCTTTTGGGGTTTTTTCCGAAGTGCTTCTCTTTTCAGCAGTCCGCTGCCTATGCCCCTGGACACAGGCTTTCCCTTTCCCCAAAGCCACTTCCTCCTACCTGGATTACAGCTGAAATCTCTTGTCAGCTCTTGATTTTAAGCTCATTTGATCAGATCTATTTTAAGAGTCGCTTCAAAGTATTTTCTTCCTTAAATAGCACTTTCATGATGTTGCTCCTGAACTTATTAACCTTCGGTGGTTTGCGAGTTCTTACAACTGCAGAGCTAAAATCTTCCTCAGGTCCTTACTTTCCACTTGCTTCCCCAGTTAGACCAGTTCCTAAGTCATTTCACCAAGGCAGAGGGAAACGCCTACACCGGAACCCACTGTCCACGCCAAGTGCTGAGTGGCATGTGTGCAAAGGACGCAGAGTGCCTGCCTTGAGGGAGTCGGGATGGAGCGAGGGAGGAGAACCCATGAGACCATCACCACACACCAGCAAGTCCGCAGCGGACAGAAAGTGCTGGTCCCAAACAGAAGGCTGGAGAATGGTTACAAAGTTGGTGAGACACCTTGCTAGAGCGCCAGGGTCCTCTGCAATCCTAGGAAGTCCAGAGCTGGCCACACCTTTGCCCCGTCCACCCACCCAGGAACAGGGGAGTCAGCAATTCAGAGTGAGGAGAGGGCCGATGTGAGCTCCCCAGAAGCAGAGCCCGAGACAAGGTTTCGAGTAGAAATAGTTTGCTAGGATTTTGAGCACAAGGAAACTCCAAGGGGAGAGGAGAGGTCTTCAGCAAGCTTTCTCTCACCAAAGAACTTTCTAGAGCCCTAGAAAAGCAGGATCGACCACCCACTTCAGAGTCTTCCCAGGGCCAAAGCGAGGAAGTCGGGGGATTTAGCACGAAGCTCCGTCACTCCTGGTTGGCACCCACTTGAGGGACGCTGCTCTTCAGTCTGACCGGGCTCACCCTCAGGGCGCAGCCCTCCCGACTGGGGTCCTCGGCAGAGACACGCGCAGGGGAACGTGAGCCCGGCGGACACGACGCAAGACAGGAATCTGTGATGGGCTCCGGGCGTCACGCTGCCTCTGCCTCGGAGGAGCCCAGTGTTCCAGGGCTCAGGGGCCTCATATTTAAAAGAGGATGGATACCACCTCTGAATGTTCATTTTTCAAAGCCAAAAAAATTAGTGCCAAAGAAAGTCTTGAATGCAACTCTACCAGGCAAAGCAAACCAACACAAGCTCTGTTCACACCGAGCCGTGACAGGGCCTCTCGGCTGAGCAGTGTCTTCTTAAACCCCTGTGGTCTGCAGAGAGCACCAGCGCAATGCCTGCGTCCCGGACGGCACCGAGACCGCTCTCCGACTCCCCGCCGGAGCCGCGCACCACCCAGCGCTCAGCCCGTCCTCTGTGGGGAAACCGAAGGCGGTGAGGGCCTCCCCCGCGGCCGCCCAGACAGCCGCCTCCCAGCCCCAGGGGTGTCTGGCCCACCGAGCGCAGCAGAGGCTACAGGAGACGGTGGCCCAACGTGCGGGACTGGACTGGTGTCTCTTCAGTTACTGCAATTTACAGTTTGAATCTGAGGCCTGAAAAGAACCCAAATATAGATGAGAGAACGTTTATTGTCATTATAATTACTATCATTATTAATTATCATCATTAGTACTACTGCATTTAATGTGGAACATTATTTGCAAACACTGTCACTGAGAATCAGCTTTAAATGTAAGTGACTTTTATTCTCTGCATTTCTTCATATACCTAATTTAAATTATTGTGCTATGTGCACAAAATACATTAAAAATAAAATAACTAAGATTTAATTCTGTTCCAATATATAACGCATATAAGACCACATACCCTACCACATACAAATAAATAAATAGCACCTTACATATTTGTATATCTAATACTTTCATAATAGGATACACTCACTTCTTATTGAGACTCCAAAAAATCATGAATAAGCATTCTCTGTGCTTATTCCAAAGGAACGATTTGGATTCTTGACATTTTAACCAGGGTGTTCTAGATGAGTGGCTCTTGGCACAAAGACACTGATGAAGAGAATTAATGGCACACAGGTGAGTCTCGGAGGGGACAGGTGTCTGGATCACGTGGTCCTGTAAGCACCGGGGAGCAGCCCCCTAAGGTGCTGCAGACTAGCCCAAATGTAGTGCATGGTCTTCCCACCATGCACTACACTAAAATTGAAATGGATCAAAGATCTAAATATTAAAACACAAACAAGAAGACAGAATAGGTAGAATTCTTGAAGACATAGGTGTAAGCAAAGGCTTCATAAGGAAAACCCCAATTGCACAGGAAATATTGCAAAGAACCAACCAGGTTCTCATCATACTAAAAAGCTTTTGCACAGAAAAGAGAACCACCAGCAGAGTGAAACTACAACCCACAGAGTAAGAAAAATTTTATCAGGTATTCCTCAGGAAAAGACTAATATGTATAAGAAGAACTAAAAAAGACCCAGAGCCCCAAATTTAAAGACACAATAAAATGAAGATGTTCTCAGATGAAGAAGTACGAACAGCAATAACTTCTGTTGTTTACTTGAACAGCAGAAATAGGCCAATTTCTTTTCTCTTCTGCACAATTTCACAGAGATTCATTTTTGCTGAAGACCTTAGCAGCAGCAACATATGAATTTTTTTGTTTCCTTACTAAGTCAAGAACTTCCATCTTCTCATTGAAATAAATCACTTTCCAGCTGGTCTTTGGCATATGCCTGTTGCGGGCACCAGTACTCCTGCACACGATGGTATTGTGAAGTTGGTCTAATGCCCAAGAAGGGTGGGTGGGAGGCCCAGCAGGAGCAAGCGAACAAACACGACCAGTCATGTCCCGGAGGGGATGGAGCCGGAGAGCTACTCAGAATGGGATGCGGTTCCCCATAAACTGTTCATTTCAAAAATTTTCCAGGGAGTAAAAAAAAAAGGCCCTGGGTACAACACCACACACACACACACACACACACACACACAGTGAAAGCCAAGATGCAGGGGAATGTTCACATTCTGACCTCTTGTGCAAAGACAGTGGTGAGCTCCTTCCCTAAAAACCCTGAATTTAAAAGGATATTGATTTCTACCTCAATTTATTAATATTGATCAACTATATGTGTTGACAAGAGGATAGTACAAAATTAATATGCAGAGAAGATTAAATCAAAAAATTAAAATAAAATCTGTTATCCACTTAGTATTTTCAGGCTGAAGTTTGCCATGGGTAACTGAACCAAAGATAAAGGATGCAACTGTATTAGGAAATCCCAAGAAGTATCAAACGAGGACAGAGATTACATTGTCATCCTTATCTTCACTGCTCCCACCTGTCGATACATACATTTCTTCAGCCACAGTGTCTGATCATTGAGTGAATCAGCCTCTGTAACTTAAGATAATGTGTCTTCACATTATCTAGATAATGTCTTAAGATAATGTGTCTTCACATTTTTTAGTCACAAAACTCAGAGGGATTGCTCACAGTAAGCATGAACCATGATGCATGTGTCCTGGGCCCATGTTTGAGTGGCTGTAATTATGAGCCATGGGCCAGGAGGGGAGATCTGACCTCCAACCACTTTCAAGGGAGTATCCTTTGAGGAAGTCCACTTACCCTCCCAGTGGCTGTAGAGACCAGGACAGGACAGAGCTCTCTCTCCCCTCACTGTTACTCCCAAGAATGCAGAAATAGCCCTAGTCTTGTAGACTCACATTAAAGTGTGGGTCAACAAAAATATCTGAACTGTTTTCACATAAACTGCTTTCAAGGCCCGTCTTTCTATTGTAGGGAAGTTCCTGGGCTCTCTCTCATGCAGAAGACCACACTTGTTGCACTGAGAGGACGATGAGAGGTAGTTGCTGCCTACTCCACACCTGACATTTAAATCAAAGCAATGTCAGATGCAGGTCCTCTCCCACTTCCCTACTCCACGGCTTCTGACCACAGCCGTCCTCGACAGCCCTGCCCAGAGGATTTAGGGACTTCTGGTTACAGTTTAAAAGGAGGCTCAGAGCAGTTTTACAGTGCACACTTTGTGAGTGCAAGCTCCAGGTTCACACCAAACACACTGAACACACACACACACACACACACACACACACACACAGGCACATACAGTCTTTTCTGCCTGGTAATAACCCTCTCTGGTATTCGGAGTGTAGAGCTCCAGGCAAGCCAGTCCCTTCTCTGCTCTCAGCTCACAGAAGAGGGCATTCTCTGCAGCACCAGAGCATGGTCAGAACCAGAGACGCGAGCCTAGGAGACATCCTGGGTGAAAGGCGTGTGGATTTCGGAGGTGAAAATCTGAGGTCAATGTCCAGTGCTACTACTGGTTATGCAGCTTCTAAGTATTCTCCATAAAAGAGAAATAATATGGCAGGTCCTATGCCTGGAACTGTCCAAGAAAGTTCATGCAAAACACCTAATACAGCTCAGGGTTTGGACTCCGTGTGTCAGTTACTTGGTGAAGGTGATGATGATGATGATGATGATGATGATGATGATGATGATGATGATGATGATGATGGTGATGATGATGGTGATGATGATGGTGATGTTGATGATGATAATGATGATGGTGATGTTGATGGTGATGATGATGATGGTGATGTTGATGGTGATGATGATGATGATGGTGATGTGGATGGTGATGATGATGATGATGGTGATGGTAATCATGGTGATGATGGTGGTGATGTTGATGGTGATGATGATGATGATGACGATGATGATGGTGATGGTAATCATGGTGATGATGATGGTGATGTTGATGGTGATGATGGTGATGGTGATGGTGATGATGATGGTGATGGTGATGATGATGGTGATGATGATGATGATGATGGTGATGGTAATCATGGTGATGATGGTGATGTTGATGGTGATGATGATGACTTTTCAGAGTCATATACACTACATTAGCTGAAGTTACTAAGTGTAGATGAAATCACCAATGAACTATTATCATAGGAAAGTGAAATGGGAAAAACCAAACTCTGCAAAGATCTTTATTAAAAACGTGCAAAATTACATACTGTATAGCATTTTTTCCTGTGTAACTTTTTTTCTCTATGCTTTTCTAGAGTCTTGTCATTTTCTTCAACAAGAAGTGGACCCTGTTTCTGTTCCTCCTGGATCTGAATGCATCTTTTGTGATTATTTAAACAAAATACATAAACTTGAGTGACTTTTAAGACTAGGTTGCATTTCTGGGTGTGGTGGCTCATGCCTGCTATCCCAACACTTGGGAGGCAGAGGCAGGAAGATTGCTGAATTCAAGGCTTGCCTGAGCTACATATTGAGCTCAGGGTCAGCTTGAATTATAAAGAGAGACTCTGTCTCAAAAAAATAAATAGGTCACCTCTTGACATATATCTATATCTACACTTCCCCATGTATCTATATCTATATCTATATCTATATCTATATCTATATCTATATCTATCTTTGACTGCTTGGGCTGCCAAATAGGAATTCTGGCTGGCCTGAAGGCAGTGAAAGATAATTCAGCAATGCCATTGCCTCCTCTAATACAGAAAGCAGAAATCTGCCTAATGAACTAAGTGATCTCAGTAAGTACCTCTCCAAACAGCACAGTGAAGCCTCTGCTGCTTCTAGTTGCCTGTAGCAAAGTGCAAGCAGAGAAAGATGGCCTCAAGAGAAACTGTTAAATATAAAGGCCTTGCTAGGTAAAGAAAGCATTTTTATTCTGAGCATCTCTGGAGCAAATTTAATTCTAAAATTAAGAAAGCCTTCAGAAAAAGAATTAAAAAAAGCAACTCTAGTGGTGGTACATGGCCATAATCCCAGCCTGCTGGGAGTCCACAGCAGGAAGACTGCAAGTTCAATGCCAACCAGAGCAACAGAATGACTAGGAGAGAGCTTGTCTCGGAAAACGAAAGGGTCAAAGATGAAGCTCAGCACGAAGGCCCTCAGTTTAGTCCCCAGTATCACAAAACAAGGAAAGAAAAGAAAAGAAATAATGGTCAGGGAGGAAAAAAAGAAGAGGGGAGGGGAGGGAAGGAAAGGAGGAAATATATAAATAAGTCATTTGTAAGAAAATAGATTTACTCTGAGGCCATAACAGACAGTGAAATAAATCAGACCCACAGCTTAAATATCACATGATTCTTTTACAGAGAGGCCCAAAATATAAATAAGAAGTAAAACCAAAGATAGGAAGCATGATCTCTTTCAAGTGAGAATGAGAAAGAGATCAAGAGATACGGGCAGAGAAGAGGGTGAGTAGAAGAAAGGGATAAAACAAGAATTATGATGTGTTATGTATGCATAGCAACTACATGCTGTATTAAAACTGAAAATAAGATACAATTAAGTGTGACAGTACAATTGTTTGTTTGAAAAGTTTAAGATGAGGATGAGAACGCTGCTGCGAAGTGGCATCCAAGAGAAAGCCAGGCTCAGAAAATGTCACAGTGTGACTTCAGCCGCCTGAGTCACTCGATGGGGGACCGTGGAGCCTCTGGCTCTT
Organism: Thryonomys swinderianus; assembly: GCA_004025085.1. Taxonomy (NCBI): domain Eukaryota; kingdom Metazoa; phylum Chordata; class Mammalia; order Rodentia; family Thryonomyidae; genus Thryonomys; species Thryonomys swinderianus. The sequence continues at coordinate 15,600 of PVIC010020385.1, read as the reverse complement.
CTCCAAGTCCAGGTGACGGTGAAAGGTAGATGTGCTCAGTCAGTCCCGGGTACTGAGAGTGTAGCCAAAGACCCCTCCGAAAGAGCATCTCCAGAAGAGCTGTGGAGAAAAGGGATGACGTAAGTGTGTCTGAAGACAGCACAGTATCTTGAGGGAGAATTAATGGCAATGTGTCTTATATGTTTTTAAGTTTGAATATCTACTGTATTTTTCTGATCATATCTCATTATTGTTTTCACTAATAACTTCACATTGTGGCCATAAAGTTCATGCTCCTGACGATTAATATGATATAGGAAAAGTACATCATTTGAACATAGCCATGTAGTTGGCAAATGGTGGGCTCATTATTTAACCTAGACCTATATAATTCCAGTAGCCAGAATGAAAACAATTAAACTTAGCTCATCAGGATGAAAACTAGCCCCACGGAGGCTAAAACGGGTTCCGGGTGTGTTGGTCCCTTCTGAACTCTTTCCGCTCCCGTATGGCAGCCTCCAGATGGCAGGAAGCTGCAGAGAATGCTCCGTGGCAATCGGCTGCTCCCTCTCTCCACAGTGATGCCAATCCACGCTTTACACTCCCATAATACCCTGGACTCCAAGACAACTGTCTTCCGTGGGCACAGATTAAGCCTGCTCTCTAATAGCATAGGGAAGTGGAGCTCAAGATTCTAAAAATGAGCTACAGCAAAGTGTATTTAGTAGATCAGTCGGCTTCCAGATTGTGTCCTGTTTACAAGGCACATATTGTGCTAATAGTAAAAATTGGGCAAGTCCTACTTCCATAATGGTGGCTTAAGATGGATGCCGCCCCCACGCCCCCAACCACCCACCCTCCCATCCACGTGCGCACTCCACCACACCATTAATTAAATCTTAAATCACCTAGCTCCAAACCACATAGACAAGTGGAATTTTGTGCACATATTTTTGCAGCTTGTTTATCACTTTCCTCAAACCGCCTTTCCAGTTGAAATGTTAAAACTAGCTCACCCACGTGGATATTCTGGGATTCTAAGTTTTAACTCAAAAGATAAATGTGTTTTCATAGTCATGTGAAAAAACAACTTAGACGGAACAGGTATCACGGATTATCTGAAGCCAGAGCCCCATGCTGCACTCAGGGAAGTTCTACGTTTCACGTGATGCTAATGGTTACGCAGCAAGAAGAGAGGGCTGTGGCCAAATAATTTTGGGAAAAAGAGTAGCTCGTTTCAAGTTGTTGGAATTCTACTCTTCACATTAGCGTTTTAAAGATATCAAAAAATCCTGCAAGCTACAAATCTCTTCAACGGTGTTTAAGTCAAGATTCCCCAAATCTATTCCTTATAGGCTCTTACCTGTATGCAACAGCCGTTCCATTTCTTGTGGGACAGAATCCTTCAAGTGAGGCATAAGGCAAACAATATTCTTGTCCCTTGGATTAAATTGTATGGATTAGATCAACTAGTAGAACAATGGAGAAAGAGGTTCTTATCCTTTTCAACTTATTTAAATAGTTCATTACTAGAAAATCTGAGGTACAGGAGAGGAAATGCTGTGAAGAAAGAAGAGTTTAAGAAGGAAGCACAGTGTTGGATATTCAATTACTGATGACAGAACAGTATGATCTTCAGAATCAGAATGGTTTACTAGAATTCTATTTCTACCACTTAGTAGCAGAAGTGGTAGGTTTAAAAAAATGTTATTTAATCTCCCCAAATATCAAAGTCTTTATGTGAAAAATAGTGACAAAAATATAGGAATACTCAGTTCATGAAAGCTGCTCACTTCTCAAATAGAACTGAGCATTTGGCAAAATGTCCCTTCCCTTCACAAACCCCACACTGGGTGATGAATACACACAACACTTCCCTAGTATCATAGAATGAATGAAGTTTGTGAACACGGTACCACTTCAATAGTTAGTAGGAATGGTTATGAGAATTAAATCAAATACAGTACGTAATGTTTTCTGCTTGTGGGCACGATAATATATTTCCTTTCCATTTAAATTAACTTCATTTAGTACAGTTTCAGGTAAATGATGGTCACATATGAATTGAACAAGAATGAACTCAAGTTACATGCATTCCTACTGGAGTGTGTACAGCTATGTACGTGCTTCAGGGACCACAGAGGAAAGGGAAGATGGATAGTCTATGGAGACCACTCTGGGACATACTCTGATAATCCCAAGTGATCTTAATAGGAGTATTTTAAAGGAAGAGCCTCACAACTTTCCTACCATCTATTCTTGGGTATATGAAACTCAGAATTTTCCTCTTTAATGGTCAATCTCAAAAGCACTTTGCTGTTTAAAGCACCCTGTATATGAAGTCATATCTCAGCATCTGTTTTCTTTCAAAGAAATGTATTTAACCTTCCTAAAATTTGCCTTCTTCGTACCATCCACGGCATCCAGTACAGTTCTAGGCTCAGATCATTCCTTCAATGAGTAGTAATTGGTTTGAGCCCCTGTTAGGTAAGAGAGGTTTTATGGACTGAATTCTCCCTTCCTGAAATTTGTAACTGAGGCCCTAACCTCCAGGATGGTGGCATTTGGAGATAAGACTTTTGGAAGATAGTTAGATTTAAATGAGATGCCAACCACAAGGCCACCCGGTTGGTACTAGTGGCCTCACAAGAAGTGACATAAGAGGAAGCTTGCCTCACCCGAGCCATGAAAAAGTTATTCTGCTATTTGACCCAGACAATCTGTATTATTTTGTTATTCAGGCCCAAGCTGCAATGACGCAAGGGAAGAAGCGTAGGTTTTGGAAAGCTGAAAGCTAAATCCATTCGGATCGCTGCCCTCCCTGGCACTTTGCCTCCCTGTTGGGAACGTTGCGACTGGCTTGTGGCATTACCACTGCAGCCACAGCCACGGTCATTTCCTTTCTAGGTGACCACTTACAGCGCTTTTATTCAGATGTCACTGAAGTCTCTGATTTTAAACACACGATTTTAAGACATGAAATTTGACTCCGTGTACCTGTTTTTTTTTTAGATAATTAATGAAAGGATGTATAGTTATTTGAGCACGTGCAATTATCAATTGTCTCTCTGGGTTTACATGAGGGTCAAGGAAATGGAGTTGGGCGCTCAGAATGGTGATGATAGTAATGTCACCCATAATATGCTTGTTATTCAATGTAGTCTTTAAAAAGGGAAGAACAGAAATTTTGACAAAAGATCACTAAATCATCCAGCTTGGATGCCAAAGCTCAGTGCACAGAGATAAAGGGCGCAGTGAGGGTTTCCACACTCAGGCAGTGCTGGCCCGAGAGCCCTCAGCTCAAGCCAAGACAGCAGAAGCACCATCCACTCTTGGTCCTGTGGGCATCAGAGAAAGATACAGAACAAGTGCTTCTGAATTGTTTTGTTCCAGAACAACCCTCATTAATTTCAAAGTAAACTTGGAGAGATACTAAGGAAATTAATACATTCCACCCACCAAATGGCAACCAATCAACTATCAAAAATAAATAAAATTTTTAGCTATTAAATTAAAATGAACAATGTGTATCAAATAGAAAAGAGGTATAAAACATATACCAGGATAACACTATAAATATTCATATTATAAGTTATAATCTGGATATAAATAGAGTCTATATAACAACAGTTTCTGTTCTGCTGAATCTATCAACATAAGTATGGGCACTCCAATCTTTTCAGGAGCAGGATTTCTCCTGTGGTATTCAGAATGACTTCTCCAAAAACTCCAAACTTTTTTTTTTTTTTGAGACAGGGTCTCTCTTCATAGTTCAGGCTGGCCCTCAGCCCACTATGTAGCCCAGGCAAGCCCGGAACTCAGCAATCCTCCTGCCTCTGCCTCCTGAGTGCTGGGATGACAGGCGTGAGCCACCATGCCTGGCAAAACTCCAAACTTTTGAAGAAGAAGGTGCAACCCCTTCAATTCTATCTTTAGGAGGTGTTGCCTGCCTCAGCCTCCTCTTTTATAGCTGCCTTTCATTAAGACTTTGGAGCCTCAAATCCCCCAATATATCACTCTTTTCTTCGTCTCAAAACTAATCCCTGGGCTCCTTGCACACGCTGAGACGGAAGTCACCCATGCAATCCCAGCCTTACTGGGATCCATTTCAGATCCCCAGCAGGGAAAACGCTCTTTCAGAACCCTACGTCCCTGGTGTGGATGCATGCGTTGCCTCGTCCCTGTCGTTGCTGTTGGTAGTAGACTGTTTTTTCAGAGTGAGCTTCCCTCCTACGGCCACGAACCTCCACCGTCACTTTGACTGACTTGGCATAAGGAGCAGGTAGGCCTCTTCCGGGTATGTCTGTGAGTCATGGAGACAAGGCCATGTGTGCTCTGCCTGGTCCCTGGCCTTCCTCTCCGGTGCTGTTCCCTGCCCTGGCTCCCAGTCCCCGAGAACTGAGCTGCTTTCTTCTGCCACGTCCTTCCCTATGATGCTTCTGCCTTGGAACCAGCTGATCGGGGACAAAGGCCCCTTAGAAGTGATCCGAGTTAAACCTCTCTTGCTGTAGACTGCATGGAGTGCTGTGTAAACACGGCCCCTCTGCCCGGACGTCCCATGAGCCTCACTCTTGACCACTGGGGTCTGTCCTGAACCCTCATCCTGTGCTCATTGTGTCCTCAGGACTTGGGGTAACAGAGCCTTCTCAACGTCCTTCTCTGAGGCCCAAAGATAAGAGTTTCAAGTCACATTCTGCCCTTCCTAGCTGGAAGGTATCTGAGTAACTTACTTAATCTTATTTAGCCTCAATGTGTTAGTTGTAAAATTAGGGAAATAAACAATTTTCTCAAAAGCTGTGAAGAGGAAAAATGAAATGATGCTTATAACTTACCCTAAACAGGACACCCTTTCTCATTCTGATGCCTGGGAAACATTTACTTAGGAAGCAAGCAGAACAGGCACTTAACCCCGTCTTATGCATTATTCCCACCCTGTGATAACTATTTACAGCAGGAATCATAAATAAAAATGCATTTTATAAGCATACACATAAAGAATAAGCCAATATACATAAAGTATATTATAAATACTCAGATACAATATAAAATATGTAAGACATAAGCCACTATTATTATAAAGATTAAGTAAGAAAGTATGAGAATATATTTAATTTTTAATGTGAACTTAGTATTTGGTGTGCACCATAGGAGTAGAGGTAAATTTTTTTGGTATACATATGCTTAAGAATTCAAGATAATTTCACCACCAGCAGGTTAAAAATACAGCCAAATAAAGTAAAATCAACTTAAATGCTCTCTTACAACAATATGGAGAAAGGAACAAAATTGCTATATTGAAGAAAAAATTTTACTTCTGTGTTTCTATAGATAGGTTGGGAAATGAGATTCCTCTGAATTTTAGGCACATACACTCATATAAAATGCCTCATTACCAGTCAATCCGTACACAGTACGAACCTTGAAGTCAAGCCAGACAGAAAACGTGAGAGTACTGACGAGCGTCTTCATGGCGCTGTTGACCAAGCAGGGTCAGTGTTTAGGGGCCATGGAGACCCTATGGCTACAGACACAACTGCAAAACATTTCGACACTTCTCCAATCACAGATACTATATGACACTTTGCCAAGGACACTTACGTTTCTTTCATCTTTTGAGAAACAATGGAGAAAATGAAATTAAAGTATATAACTACAGAAGTTGGTCATTATCATTTTTAAAAGCTGTCTGTAATACTAATTCTGCAATCACAATCTAGCTTTCTGTCATGTTCAAACCATTAGCTTGGTCTGAATTAAGCTCATCTAAAAAGCATTTTAAAAATAGATAATCCACTGAGGTAGTTTTTTGCGATATAAGCGCGCATGTTTCTAGTGCCTTATGGGGGAAATAAATTCTCAAGCAGGACTGCATTTGAAGACGTGTATTTTATTTGTGCTGCATGTTTATGGGAGGGTCTGCTGGGGTGCACGCCCTGTACTGAGGGGGACGGGAACAGTTTATAGTCAGTGCTGACTGTACGCACACAGAATCTCCACACCTGAACAGCACCAGCCATCGACCTGTGCCCGCTGGGAAGCTGGAGGAGTGATTGAAAAAATCCTGTGTCTCATGAGAGCAGGTTTCACTGAGTGTAACAATACACTTCGGTGTCTGATATCTTGAGTGAATATCATGTACTAATTCTCTTCTTTACTGTTTTATGTGTCAGCATTTGTTTCGGTTTATTTTTGTTTCTTCCTGCATATAAATAAGTCAGTGATAAATACTAGCAAAACATAAATTATAGGATTTAAGAGTAACCCTATTTATTTACATCTGTACACAAATGGTGCTCTCAGCGATCTCGTTCAGGAAGTATAATGTGGGAGCTGGGTGAGCAGGGAATAAAATTAGTCTAACTTCTCGCTTATGTAAACCTTAGGAAAATAAAAATTCCTGAAATGTCGCTGTTCACGTTTTATATTTCCTTTCAACTTCTGTAATATGAACATATGATAAAAAATAACTACAGCTACACAGGTTACTATTGCTTCACAAGATTTTTCTCTTCAGGTCAGGACGTTTTCGGCTCTTTGAAAGAGAAAGGTAGAAGTACCTTCTAGAAAAGAGACAAAGGGTTATATACTAAGGGAGTGAAATATATCAAGATAACCCAGTAAAATGCATTGAAATAATCCAGTGACTATATTAAAACTCATAAGTCACCATGAAGTTACCAGAAGAGCTCACACACTAGCCACCGCCTCGCTGTTAGAATCCCAATTCTGTCTTAAGTGTCTCTTTGGGACAGTGGTTATTTTGAGTCTCAATCTTTTATTATAAAAATAAATGGAGACAAAAAACACCAGCACCCAGCAACTCCGTGCCTGAAAATTTGGACACTTTAGAGTGAAAACAGGGATGGAAGCCAGTGTTTCATGTGCCTACTCGCTCTTCCATCAAACCCAGCTCTGAACGCTCATGCCAGCGTTCTGCACGGCAGTGGTTGGAAACAATGAGAATATTCATCAGCCAGCGAACAAGGAGGACGTGGAATCCGGTGCCCTTCCGAATGCATACAACAGACCTCACCTACCCAGCATCGCAGCTTAGCCTCGCCTACCTCGAGCATGCTCAAAACAGTTAGCCTACAAGACGGCAAAATCATCTAACCTGAAATCTACTTTCTAATAAAGCAATGAACATCGAATTAACCTAATGAAAGGATAAAGATTCAAATTTCAAAGTATGCTTTCTACTGAACATGTATCATTTTCACATCGTCATAAAATGAATCATAAAGTGAGGATTACATACATACAATGGAATCTTTCCTGGTCATAAAATAAATGAAATTCAAATACATGCAACAAGAAGGAACACACAATACCATGAAATAAGGGACAAACAGAAAACAGAACATATTGAATGTTTGCATTCATATGAGACAGAGTAGATGAACTGACAGAGAGAGGGAGCAGAACGGGGTCCCTGGGAGCTGGTGCTCGGGCGTGAAGCTCCAAGTTTCTGCTTTGGGTGGTGAAAAAGTTACTGAAATGGTATTCGTAACAGAGTTACCGAGTTTCACACTCAGAATTGTAAGTTTATGTGATGCATATTTTTACTACAACAAAAAGCAACTGCCTTATAGAGTTGTGAAGATAGATTAATTTATATATAAATAATAGCTGGCGAAACCGACATCTGATGGATGCCTCCTGGAGAATAGCATGTACATTTTTAAAACATGTTGTGCTAGTTCACTTTGGCAAAGACAAGAGGAATCAGAAGGTTGAAGTTATTGTCTTGAGGAAAAAGAACAATCCAAAAGTCCTGAAAGGAGAGCTCCTGACCTCCCCGCGGGCCCTTCCACTGGACGGAGAAGGCCGGCCTCGCCCTGGTCTGTCCCCGCCCCGTAAGTGCGGGCTTCGGGGGCGTTTCAGTCGCCCCTGCGAGGACCAGTCAGGCGCTCCCCTTCCCGGCTGTGTGTCACGTGTCCTCTCCGCCTCTTCAGAGCGACACTTCGAATATGACCCACTCGCTGACCGGGCCGAAAACCTCGCATGGGCGCTGGGTCTACTGGTTCACGGTACGAGGACGCAAGACTTACCCCGCTAAGCCCGGTTCCCAGGAGAGGCGGTGGAGACCGAGAGGGGCCCCGCAGCCCTCTCTGGAACCCGCAAGTCCTCGGCCACGCGGTCCGCTCCGTCCCAGAGGTCGCTGTAGTGGTTTCTGCTGTCACTGGACGCACACCCAGGCACTGCTGTCCTCCCGCTTCTCCCAGGACGCACGTAGGCTTCTGTCTCGGTACATGAGTACGTGCACGTGAGCGCGTGCACTGTGTGTGCACACTCGCAGCAGGCCTGCGTTAGCCCGCACACACGAGCGCACGGCGAGCGGGGAGCCAGCCTGAGGGCGCGCTCAGGGGCTCCTTCTGCAGCCTCCCTTCCTCTTCTGCCTCCGTTTCACTTGCAAAGGGAGTAACTGAAGCCAGTGCTCCCCGGCCCTGCACACGCTGCCCGCTCTGGCCTCGCCAGCAACGCTTGTTACAGAATTCAGCGCTTTTCGGAATCGCCGGGACTTTGCGGGCTGCCGTGCTGGCAGGTCCCCGCGGTATCTCCCGCCTTCCGCGCCCGTGGCCGTCTGTCCTTCTCGGCTCTGCTTCCGTCTCACAGCGCCAGGGTCCCCTCTGCGTCTCCGCTGCTCCTCTGTATAACTCCGTTCTCCTCTTCTACTCGAAACTATGCTGTTTCCTAAAACGTAATCGTGAACTTACCCCATTGCTTTCTGCAGCCTCGCCCTTGAAAAGCCGGTCTACTTTGGCCAGGACCTTCCAAGTCACGCCTCTACTTAATCCTTGGCGTAACCTCCAAATTTTGTTGTTCTTGTTTGTTTGGTTTTATTTCCCCTCATTTACATATGTTCCTCACCTTAAAAATCAACATTTTAAAATCCACCTCATTGGTTTTCCCCACCTCTTTCCACAAAATCTATAGCTATAACTCATTTATTCACCCACCTCTTCGCCCAGGAAATTGGTATCAAAAGCTTTGATTCTGCTCTGATCTATCAATATCCATAAACTTGCCCCAAATTCCCAATGACTCCACATTCACCATGTCATAGTTTTATTACTTAATGGCCTTTGGTTATTTTCCCTGATTTCAGTCTTTCTTAAATGCTGAGACTATTCCTTAAGGGCATAATGAACAAACATGTTTTATAAAACCCTGAGACGTATCATCCTACTAGTGGTTAATCTGTCACTTCTCAGAGCATACTTCATGTTCCACCCCCTGGAGAAACTCATTCCTGCTCCACGGTACTTGCATTACCTGTTCATTTCTCTTCTGCCCAGTAAACCGCTACGGCCCATCTGATTTAGCCAGAAGCAACCTCTTCAATGGGACAGTCACAACAATATTCTAATCCAAAGACATATTTTTTAATCTCATTTCTTTGCTTCTGGGATATAACTATGCATATAATGATATAGTCAAGAATCATTTGCCCACAATACTAGTTTCCATTTTTGTATGACTTGGAATTTTCTTGAGTTCTGTTAAAACTTCTCACTTCGCTACTACATCCCTGACTTGCAAAAATGTGGACTCCTGCTTGAACACAATTTTACTTTCTTCAGAGAAACATCAACAAACCTTCTTATGGGGATGATGGAAAGAGTAGATGAGAAAATACAATGGTGCATTAGTGGGCTATTGCTGTTCCAACAAATTATCTCAAATTTAATGGCTTAAAATAGAACATATTTATTATCTCCTAGTTCTAGAAGCACAAGTTTAAATGGATGGACAGACCCACAGCTATTTGGAATCTCTAGGGAGAAAACCAAAAAGCAGAAGCTTTGATCTGCCTTCTTCACCAAGCAGAAGCTGCTTAAATCCTTTGGCTGATACTGGTCCACATTACTCTAGCCCCTGCGCCCACCATGCTTGGGCCTCCTTCCCTGACTCTCTCTTGCTCTTCCATTAATAAAAAACCCAGTGGTCCCACTGAGCACTCCTCAGTGTTCCAGAAGAGTCTTCTGCACTGGGGAATCCTCAGCTCAATCACGTGTACCAGGTAGTGCTTCCCACGCACGGCAACAGAGTCACAGGGCCTGAAGACTAGAACATCGGTGTCCTCCACCTGCTACCAAGTCAGCTGTTCAATGTCTACACTACAAGTCTTTTGCAGGTAAGTTCAGCCCGTTTCCCTGATGTACATCAGTCGCCATGCGACCGGGCTAAGCTAGTGGCCAATAGCAGACAAAAGGCTACTGCTTTGTGCCCAACTGCACCCAGTGGCATGTGAACATTCTCTGCCATCTCTGCCACAGCCACACGTGAGTGGCCCTGACGGACCCACAAGATGGTCACAGGAAGTAGCAGCGGCACATTCCAATTCATCCTCAGGGAAGATAGTTCAAAATTTTTAATTCCGTTCCCAGACCTATAGTAGGGATTTCTGTAACATTTGCTTGGCCTAACTTCTCAAAATTTTCTTTCATAAAAAGTATATAATTTGCCGTTTCTTACCCCAACTTATGGATTCAGTAAAGAACACATTTATTACTTCCTTTGAAAATAGAAATCCCATCACGAATAGTCGGGAATTTTCTATAAACTAACATTTTTAGAAAATCAATATCTACAGAGAAATGATTCTTCAAGGGAATGAGTTTCATTTGTTCTGTTCTTAAGTTTCTCAATGCTGCAATTTCTTGCCTAGGGAAAAAATAAAATTTCATCTTCATTCCTAAATAGAGAAACTATCATACTCTTCCTTTGGAGAAATAAACATAAAATAATTCAGCACTTTAGAGAATTAAATCTCTGGGTTAGAATTTGAGATTTTTTTGCTCTTTTGTCTAATATTTTAATGACACATATTTTCCCGGGTCGTTTCAAGGTTCACTGGTTGTGAGTTGAGTTTTATAAGTTGTCTTTAAATTAAAGGATTTCACTACAGATCTTCATGTTCACATCAGAAGAAAGCGAACCTTCAGTCGGTTACCGTCGTGACGTCACAGGGTCATTGTGCACGGAGAGGTCGAGCCCTGGGGCTCAGCTCCGTCCTGCCGTCCAGCGAAGGCCGTCCAGGAGCAGGACTGCTTCTAGAAGCTGTATTCGCTGATTAGCAGAAAAGACTGTGTCACAGTTCCACTGTCATAGATCTTGCTTGGTAGAGCTCTGTTTCTAAGGTTGTTTATAATTTTCTGAATTACATTTTTACTTGTCCTAGTTCCAAGCCTTTTTCTTTCAGCAGAATTTTATCTGTCTCCACTTCCCAATCCGAGGGGTTGCTGCCTCCTGATGAAGGTGCCCTCCACGGGTGAGGCAGGATGTACAAAGAGGCGGTGGTGCAAGACACAAGGCTCTGGGTTCTGTCCCCAGGACCAAAATACAGAGAATAAAACTCATTGGCAACAACATGGAAGAATCTGCCAAGCTTTGCCAGCATACCTAAGTTCCAGATTGCTTAAAAGTTCATAACTCTCTTTGGGGAAAAGCTCCAAATCTTTACATGCTAACAAAGCCTCCATTTATAACTTTTCTCCTTCCACATCTAAAGAATATCCTACATTACACAAAAGTAGCAAAAATAATGTAAAATCCTAGAGGATTTAGGTGTGTACAGAAAGCTCAACCATTTCACTATAGAGAAAATCAAGTCCATATACTATAAAATGAAACTATCTGATGCAGCCATTTCCCCCTAAGTATATTATTATTTTACCACTGCTACCTCATTTTAAATTTTTAAATAAATTCTCATCCCAAATTCATTTGAAAACCATGTACCTGCTATGGAATGACCCTAAGAAAATGGTAGTAAAAAAGTAAAGTTGGAATTTGAGCTCTGGCAGCTGAGCACTGCACATAAAAAATAGAATGGAGGCCGGGCGTGGTGGCTCACGCCTGTCATCCCAGCACTCAGGAGGCAGAGGCAGGAGGACTGCTGAGGTCGAGGCTTGCCTGGGCTCCATAGTGAGCTCAGAGCCAGCCTGAACTACAAAGTGAGACCCTGTCTCAAAAAAAAAAAAAATAGAATGGAGGAAGAGAATCGGTTGAAATTTTATTTTAGAACCTCTTTCTTTGCGGATCTGATCCTTTACATGAGAAGCTACAGACATGGGGAACTCCACACCCAAAATAATACCAGTGGGAAACAAAAGCAGGGGTCAGTTTCGCCCTCCTAAGAGACGGGATGGTATCCAGGGTGCTCAGGAAAGGGAAACTAAATAAAGTGGTACCTCAGCTCATGAACTCCGCGGTTCGCCAACAAACACTTGGTGCAATTTTGGTTTTGCCTGCAAACTCCACACCCAGTGATAAACATGCCCATGTCCGCTTCTCCAGCACGAACACAAACGCGGCCATCTTTCCCAGAACTGTGCGGTGAGTTGAGGTCACGGACCTCGGTGCCACTGTGTATCCTATAACGTGTCTATAGAATCCCCATCACAAACACAGGAGAAAGTATATCTGTCCACAGAGGAATCAGGCCACAAAGGCAAAGTACCTGTGTTTAAAATAAGGATCGTGAAAACATCTGTCCCCCAATTTTGTCCACTTGTGACCTTGGAAAGCGGAATATGCCAAGGGAAGAGGTGTCCTGCTGCAAGGGAAAGCACGCCTCGGCGAGGTGTCTCGGGCGCTTCTCGGGCACAGAGCTCTCCGGAGCCAGGAGACGCCGTCGGCAGTGACCCAGCCCCACCGGGCGGCCACGATGCTTCTCTGGCCGCCCAAGCTGATTTCTCGACTATAAATGCTGCCAGAGGAAAAGAAGAGCTTGTTGAGTTGATTTTAAGTAAGTGTTTTCGAAGGGAAAAGTGCCATATAGTCTGTTTCCTCTCCCACTTCTCTTCCGCTCCCTTTTCTCTCCTTTTCCTCCTTCTCTGGTTTCTCTGTCTCCAACACACAGACTCACAACCTTGTCTCGTATACTTTATTTTTCCCTCAAGCCAAAGGATGGAAGAGTCACACTCATCTCTGCATCCAAAAGGCCATAAAGGGACTAATGGGGACGTCGTCACATAAGTCATGGACTTGTCTGAGGCTCTCAGAGCCCTTCTTTAGTAAGAAGCTCTGGGAAACGTATGCGATCAGAGATAGGACCTTGCATTCAGGGTTCAGTGGACACACACATCTGTAATTCAGATATTCATAAAGTCAACAAAATGTTTTATAAAGAATGACTATGTTCTTTCTGTGCAAAGAGAATACCCTGAGTTAGAGCAACTAATAAAACAAACTAGAAAACATCTACAGTATGAGCCAAATAATAAATTGAACTTCTCTCCTGTCTAAGAAACAAATGAAAATTCCTAGCAGACCAATATTTTAGCACTCTTTCAATTTCTGTTACTGCATGATTCATTTTCTTCTGTCCCATACTTTTATTCTGTTTTCTTATTTGTCATTTTAAGCTGAGGTTATTTTCTTGCACTGGGATTGCTGATGTCGTATAAAGATTTCTCAGTCTCTGAACATGGTAGTATCTGTTTCCTTCATTGTTATATTCACACACACCAGAACCAGGTCCTCGATAAACAACTGATGTCTGGCCAGGCAAGTATGCTTCTCTAAAGTACTGAGTCTGATAGAAATTTCATTACTGTTTCCATGCAGGCTTCCCTCTCTGTGTATCTGTCTATTCTATTCTCAGTTATATGTGAACAGGAAAAATTATAACTTGTTTTCTTCTAATGGTTACAAGAAATACATGTGAGATGGAATCCAGACTGAGAAAGGTAGCATCGGTGGGATGGTTGTTTTTATTGTGTAACTATTGACCACCCACCACTCAGCAGAAGACCCAAGGACATGAAAAAAAGTCCAACATCGACTGTCCAGGCTTCAGACTACTCATTGTGCCCAAGTGGGGAGGTAAGCATAGAATCAGAGGGCAAATCCTCAAGGGCCCTGAGACCTGGCAGAGCCCTAGATACTGAAGAACACAAACTAATCAATGTGAAGTCCTCCTCTGGATTTGTAAAAATTACTTAAAATTTGTGATACTGCTTCAGACATATTCTGGCACTATGAGCAGACATAAAGTCTGGTATCAAAATCCCTGAGGAGTTATGTGACACAGTACATCAGAAATAACTAACACTGGCCAAGTGTGGTGGCTCATGCCTATAATCCCAGCACTCGGGAGGCAGAGGCAGGAGGATTGCTGAGTTTGAGGCTTGCCTGGGCTACATAGTGAGCTCAGGGCCAGCCGAAACTACAAAGCAAAACCCTGTCTCAAAAAGAAAAAAAAAAGAAAGAAAAGGAAAGAAAGAACTAACATTGTCAGTTTGGCCACACTGGCTCCTTCGGTGGGATTTACCTTAGGAAGCAGCACAAATGCATGAAGATAATGTATACATACAAAGACACAAATGCCAAGTGCTTATTATGTGGTGGCAGAAAATAAGAAAACATTTTAAAAACCCAAATATTTAATAAAATTCTTAATTACCTAAACGGTAACTGTGCATATACCAGAAACAATCCAGTGATGTATAAATCATAGTGCAGGATGTGTGTTCCCACAAGGACCTAAAATTGATGTCAATGAAGGTGAAAACATCTGCTCTTTGTAATGTAAAAAGCACAAATACACAGGCAGCTCACCAACAAATATGCAGAATATTTGTAGTATTAAAATTTCATTGTAGGGAGAAATTGTGAAAAAGATCTTCAGAAGCTGTTTTGTAAAATAATAATGAGCAAAGGGCTAAAACATACTGCCTAGAATATTTACTGGTGAGGAGAATATTTTATAAACAATGATAAGCCGAAGCCACTGGTGCTGCTGTAACAATAGCTAATCACAGGGCCAGGCTGCGCGCTCCCCAGGAACAATGCAGTTTCATCTGGGAGAACACGTAGGAAATAAGCGCTATCATCCGCACTTTACAAGGAAGGGAATGAACATTTACAAAGACTATTATTTCCCCAGAAGAAGAAACTGATGGCCAGAAAAGAGTTAGGAAGTTTGTCTGAGGTAGGAACAGGAAGAGACTTGGACATGGGTTCACGTCTAGTTTGCAAACTGTGCCCTGCGAGGGTGGCTTCTCGCGGTGTGATCACACGTATGCACACTGACATGCACATGCACGTACACATACACAAATGCAGGAAAACATACAAAGCAGCGGAATCTACCTGAGTCTATTACTTGGCCTTTCCATTCCCAGACGTTCTTTGTGGTACATTTATTATTTTTAATAGTAAAATAAAGAGCAAATCCTATACAAGTAAAAATCTTCCCCTAGGGAAGGAGAAGAAGACATGAAATCCATCAGCTCCCGTGTGACTGGACTAGTTCTCCTACCTGTGCTCTGTGGGCGCGTTCGCCGGCTCGTGCTGAGTGTCAGAGAGCGGAAGTGAGGCCGTGCCCACGGGGACGGCTGTGGAGAGAGAGCGAGGGAGAGAGAAGGCCGCAGCCCTCCGGGTTCCTGCAAGTGACGGCGTCGGCCCTCACACAGGGGCCGCAGGAGGCCAGGGCCGTGAGGGTGTGGCAGTGACCTTGAGTGCCAGGCCACGGTGTCGGCACCAAGCTTAAAAAGGTGCCCTCAGATGATTAATCCCAAGAGTCAGTTTGCTCCATTTTCTTTTCCCTTCCCTTCCCTTCCCTTCCCTTCCCTTCCCTTCCCTTCCCTTCCCTTCCCTTCCCTTCCCTTC
>PVIC010020384.1:0-29578 GCA_004025085.1 Thryonomys swinderianus | reverse complement strand
AAAACCTAACTTTGCACTTGCAAGGCCAGCATAATGCCATTGAACTAAATGCCTGATCCTCCTGCTGCTATTTCTGCTGGGCTAGAAATGCTTCTTCCAGACTTAGTTGTTTCCTCTTTCTTCTAAAGTGAAGACTTAGATCAAGATTCATGGAGAAGCACAACTGTGACAAAATAAAAAGAGTATGATTATGACCTTATGGAAGATTGACTTGTTTGCTTCAGCGAACCTGTACAAAACTGTTTTTTTTTTTTTTGTCATTCCAGAACTGCTGAGGAAGACAGTCTTGGTATTAAATCAAACCTTTTAGATGGAAAAGGGAGTGATCAGCGCAATAACACCATGCTAGTAGATAGTATCAATGTTGAAATTAGGGAGAAGTGAACTTCTGGCAGGAATTCTTAGAAGTTTAATGGAATCTACAGAAATATACTTATAATCGTATAAATGCATTCTCCCCTCACCATCACACAGTCTGTATGTGGTTCAAGAAACAATCCAAATGAGTAGCAGTAACATTGCTGAGATACATGATTTAATAAGGGGATCAGAGCTATTGCAGTCAATATTTCAAATGTGGCATTCTAAGAAAAGCACGATTGGAAGAAAGAGAGGCTTAAAATGGATTAAAATTTAAACAATTCCCAATCAAATGAAAATGTTCTGGGAATAGTGCCAGAAACTGTTGTTGAATTGGTTTTAATATAAGCATTCTAAATTTAACCAGCTAGAGTTATTTGCAATTTTTGGAGATTATATATGTGAATATGTTATATGGATATTTAAAATACAGTATTTATTCTTTTTAAACAATTGGGCCTAGTTGTTGCTAGCTGGAGCATCGGAATATACATATTATGCTCAGAGTATACAATCACTGAATTTTAAGCTGAGAGGGAATCTTAGAGGTCAGTGAGTATAATTCCATTTCTTGTTGATGGGGAGACAGATCTGGGGAAACTGAGACTTAGAATTGTAAGTGATTAGCTGAGTTAGGACTGGAACCCTGTTCTGCTCATGCCCAGGTGAGGGCCTCTTTTTACAACACACAGCTGTGTGCCCAGGAAATGTGACAGGCATTGCAAGCCTGGTTGCTGCCCATAAGGTTGTCTGCTAGCCTTAAGCCAAAACAGATGTGCTTAACAACAACCTAGCAGTAGAAACTGAACATAAAGTCATGACAAATGTGGAAGACACCAAAGCAGTCATAGTTTAGAGAGGTCCTTGGCATAGTGACTGTCTCTGGGGAGAAAAAAACCCCTGAGGTTGTAAATAATCAAGTCTACTGTTTCTGCTGTCTTAGTAAATGTTGGAGTGAGGTTCAAATAATAAAAAATAATCAGTCTTTGTAAAACTTTGAGAGATGTGGCTGAATAATAACAGCAGTAGCAGGAGCTACAACAATAACATCAGCAGCAATATATCACCCTTAAATCCATTTTTATGTAAAGGTAAGTTGAACTGCAAAACAAGACATGGTGAAACAAGCATATGATATATGTTAACTGTAGGGAAAGCCTTTCATGAACCTTGCTGCCTCGCAAGCATTCCTTTTACACCATTTCGGTCAAACCTAAGTCTGTCTAGCACCCATCTTCCAGGTTGCAGAATGAAAACAAAACCCAATTTTACTGTGTGCTGAGATCTCAATTACCTGCTTACCCACTCTGCAGGAAAGATGGGGAATCCTGCTTTGGAGATACTGGGAATTCTATCTGCTCTTGTGCACAGCTCAGGGAACTGAGTCCTCCTCTGATGATGCACAGGATGACAGAGGAAGGGTTGTTTTGGTCATGGTACCTGGAACAGGTAAGAACCAATTCTGGTTGTTGCAACAAAGCTTGTTGTGAGAACACTGGTGGAGTAGTCTTCAAACTGTTAAAAGGCACTAAAGAGGCAGTGTGTAAAATAATTAGAAGGCATAATTGACTAATCTAAATATTAGCCTCAACAGTAAATTATTAAAAGTGTAGTAAAACATAGGAACAATTAGGAAACAAGAGTACAAATTACAGAGCTCAGTTCTAATCTCAAGTGACCAAATATTCTCTGGAAACTAAGAAACTAAACCTTTTCCTCTGGGCATTAAAACAGTTTGTTTCAATGACCTCAATTGTCTGTGTGTATTTACAAGTTAGTGTGAATGTCATATAAATGCACAAATGAGCTTCAGAATTATTGAATTTGTGCACACGTGTATGAGTGTATGTACAAGTATAAATGTATAGGTGGATATGAGTGTGTATGAGTGAGTATGCATAGAAATGTATGTATGTATGAATGAGTTATGTATTTGCATATGTGTGAACGTGAATATATATCAGTGTATTACTGTTTGTACAAGCATGGGTACACACATGTTTATATGAATATGTCTGTGAGTGTATGTGTACATAAGGACACATATATACAAATGTGAATGTTTGCATATATCAGTCAAGCAGGTTAGAAGAAGAAAGTTTTAGTTTCCTCTCTTAGTGACTGTGTTGAATTAATATTCTGATATGTCTCAAAGTGGCTTCTGTGTGAAAATATAAAGCTAGGAATCTAAGTAAAGGCAGTGGCTGATGTTCTATCAGTATAATTATAGATAATGAGATTTCCACTGGTTTGTGTTATTTTTTCCCTTTTATTTCCACCTTTGAGGATAGGACTAGCATTTAGCTGTTTTTGTTTCTGTTGGTAACCTAGTATAATGTCTTGTGTTATAAATGCTTGGTCAATGAAGTAAAAATGTACTTTTCCCATTACTCTGCATTCATATACTTAAAGTCCACAGTTGTTGGGATTTTTTTCTATTCATTGGGTTAGTCTTAAGGTGAGTTCATCCAATTTAGAAAAAGAAGTCTCTCGACTCTGGGAAACTTTTGAAACATCTTGAATTTCATTTTACTCCAATATTTTATTTTCTCCTGGAGTTATTATTTTTGAATTCCTCACATTGATATTAGATTTATTAATATAAGCTCCTTTCCTTGATTTCTACATTAACCTCTTGATTTTCTGGGATTTAAAAAATATTAGGAATAGTTTTGAATATTTCATAACTATCATTTTATTTTTGCTTTCTGAGAGTTTCTTCTAAAATTTAATTTTGTTAGTTTTTTCTCTATAATTTTCTTTCATTTAAGGGATTGTCTGTTCCCTGAGGATATTATGAATGATTTGACTTTTCCTTGCTTTCTGCTTTGTTTACAGTCTCTTCTCCTCTTTCATTAAAGGATTTGCTCTAATGGCAGATGATTATTGGCTGTCCACTTGTGTTTGGGAATTAGGCAGTAAAAAGCTATTTAGAAGTGTGTGTGTGTGTGTGTGTGTGTTTTATGCCATGGTAACTTGAGTTATAAGCTTCCCTTTAGTGTGCATGGGTTGAACTTCTTCACTAAACTGTCACATCATCAGAAAAATTTTATTCCATTTTATTTCTTTTGAAATAATATTTCCTCAGAAAGGAATCCTTCAGCATTCTATTTGGGGTGCATCAGTCTGGCTTTCAGTGTGCTCCATGCAAAGCAAGAGAGAGGACTGGGAGCTACTTCTCCCTATGGAGACCTGCACTTGGAGTGTTGGGAGCCTCTCCTTCCATGTAGACTTCACTTGTCACTTGATTTTCACCAAGACACCCTTCTCTCATGTTCAGGTAGAGTCCAAGGCTCTCAGCCACAGCTCCTACATGAGGCACATTTTTAATGGGTAGTTCTTTAGAGGTATCTAGTGAATTTCTGACATGTTCTGCAATTTTATTCACCCAGTTGGTGGGCACCTAAGACCATCTCCACTGTAGAATTTGGTTTTTCTCCTCCCCCCTTTTTTTGGTGTGGTCAGTCATCACTACTAGGCTTCATAATCTTGCTAGCTGTCTTTTCTCCAATTCTCTTTTCTTTGAGGTTACTGCAATCTGCCATGCTCCCGAAATTTCCCAATTGGACTTTCTTTTTAATTGAATCTTTATTGGTACATTATATATACATATTGGGATTACACACAATATTGAGAATTTGTACCAGCATATAACACAATTTAATTCTCATTCTCTTCCCATTCCCCCACCCACTCTACAACTCCCCAACCTATATACATAAGCTTTGTTTCCCTTTTTTTTTTTGAGACAGGGTCTCACTTTGTAGTTCAGGCTGGCTCTGAGCTCACTATGTAGCCCAGGCAAGCCTTGAACTCAGCAATCCTCCTGCCTCTGCCTCCCGAGTGCTGGGATTACAGGCGTGAGCTACCACGCCCAGCGATTTCCCTTTTTTTTTATTATCATCATATTTTTCTTCCCCTTGTTATTTACTCCTACACCTCATTTCTCTTTGAATATTTTTCCAGCTGGTCTTTTAGTAAAGTGTAGTTATCATTTCTCAGCCTTTTGGGTATGATCAAGTGTGGTAAAGTGTGGTTAGAGAACACAAGTTATGTCTGTCTTTAGTCAGCTGTATCATACTGATCCATATTCCCCAGGGATAGATTCCCCAGACTTGATAGACTAGATCAAGCATGAATAAATTTAAAACTGTTGATGTGTAATTTCATTTTTGGAAATTTACTGATGTTATTTATAAAATTTTATTTTTAATACAATTTCATAGCTACCCTTTTAGTAAAGTATGGTTGAGAAATAAAAATATGCTTCCTAATACATCTTTTTTTAGAAATAGATATCAGATACATGAATATACTTAAAAGTATTGATAAGTATCACTTTAGAAAATTTTGTTTTGTATCAGATTTCCTGAAATATAATTGATATACAAAAAGCTATATAATAAGCTATTACATATAATATGAATTATACATATTCAAATTGTATGATTTCATGAGTTTTAGTGTATGAAAAATATTATTACAATTAAAAAATATCTATTGCTCCAATATTTTGCCAACATTTTAAAGAGAGTTAACAACTTAGCCATATTGAATCATTTGACTCATGAACACAATATTTTAGATCTGTATTTCTTTCAGCAGTATTTTGAAATTTGTAGCACATAAAAGGTTTGTACATTATTTTGTCAGACTTATCCTTAAGTATATTATATTTACTGATATTATTGGTAATGCCAGGGATTTAGCTTGAGTGATTCCACACCTATCTTGGAAGCACAAGAGGCCAAATTCAATCCTTGGTACTTAAAAAGATATTATAGTTAATGATACTTTTTTAAATAAATTGAGTTTATTGGTACATTTTATAAATACATTATGATCATATTCAAAGAGAATTTGTGCGTGCATGACATATTTTGATTCTCATTTTTTTCTATTCCCCTCTCTTCCCTTCAACCCTGTACTCCCTTATGTATATGTTTTGTTTCCATTTTTCCTTATAAACTTTTATTTCTTGTCTTTGCTGTCCCCTGCCTCCACCCAGATCCAGTTTCTCTTTAAGCATTTACTTCCTAATTCACAATGCCTATTATACATTTGACCTGATTTATAACTTCAGTTTCTCACACTAGAGAAAGGATACAGTATATGTACATCTGTGTCTTATTTATTTCACTTATGAGTATGGCCTCAAGGTACATCCCTTTAGCTATAAATGTCTCTAATTTATCATTTTTATGGTCAAATGGGACATATATATATCTCCTACATCTTCTTTATCCAGTCTCTGGTTGATGAGCATTTGGTCTTTACCAAGATTTTTTTTTTTTTGAGACAGGGTCTTACTTTGTAGTTCAGGCTGGCCCTGAACTCACTATGTAGCCCAGGCAAGCCTCGAACTCAGCAATCCTCCTGCCTCTGCTTCCACAGTGCTAAGATTATAGGCATGAGCCACCACACCCAGCACTGTGGTATGTGGTATTGATTGCTGGTGGGCATGAGTCACCACACCCAGCATTGTTGTATGTGGTTACCAGGACTGAACTCAGGACCTTGCACTTGAGAGGCAAGCGCTGGATCCACTGAGCTAAATCTCCGGCCCTCTCCTCCGTTTCTTACTTCTTTTTCCTTTTGCAGAAGTTCTATCTCCTTATTTTCCATTACCTATCTTTCATTTTACTTTTTATATTTAGATTTGCTTATATATGAGAAAAATGAGATATTTAAACTAGTATGTTTATTTAGCAAAATTATAACCTTAAGGTGCACCTATTTTCCTATAAATGACTCATTTACCCTTCCTTATAATAGAGAGAAGTTCTCCAGCTCAGTTTTCCAAAGTAGTGATGATGAACATTCTTATTTTACTCCTGGTCTTAAAAGAAAAACAGCATTATTATTATTTTTTGTCATTATGCACAATGTGAGGGGCAGACTTTCCATAGATGGCTTAAAAAAAATCAGACTACAGTCCAGAAATTGTGAATTTGTATATAGTTTCCTTTTAACTTTTACTCAAGAATGGTTATTGTCAAAGGCTAATTTTGGATAAAAGAGTTGGTAATAAAGGTTTTTATTTTTGGCTGTTAATATGGTGAATTAAATTGATTAATTTTCAAATTTTGAAATTAGTTTGAATTCTTATAAACTTCAGTTTCATATAATGAATTATTCTTTCCATATATTAACTAATATTTTCTTAGAAATTTTGTATTTATGTAGGGTGTTGTTCTGTACCTTTTATTGGCTATGTTTTCTTTGATACTAGAATAATGGTGACCTCATAGTAGGAATTTAAATAGCTCCCCTGACCCATTTTCTGGAAGAATCTGCATGTAATTTTAAATTATTTCTTCTACAATGATTGATTTGGTCAATTTTCTTGATTTCAATAATCTTCTTTACTGATATTCTCCATTATGTATGTGTGGATTTCACTCCTGATATTTATTATTTTCTTTCTTCTATTTTGAGTTTCATTTGCTTTGTTTCTGTGTTCTTAAGGTAGAAGATTAGTTAAATTTGATATCTAATTTACTAATCCAAGATGATTACTCTTTTGTAGAATAAAGATTCAGTGTTAAAAATTTCTCCCCATGGGCTGGAGATTTAGCTCAGTGGTTCCGGCGCCTACCTTGTAAGTGCAAGGTGCAGAGTTCAATACCCGGTAGCCACATACAATGCCGGGTGTGGTGACTCATGCCCACCAGCAACCGGTACCATGCACCACATTGCCAGGCATGGTGGCTCACACCTGTAATCACAGCACTTGAGAAGCAGGGTCAAGAGGACTGCTGAGTTCAAGGCTTGCCTGAGCTAGCTAGTGAGCCCAGGTCCAGCCTAAACTACAAACCGAGATCCAGTCAAAACAGAATTATTTTTCCTCCCCATGTCATGGTTTGGTGTCATCACATTTTAATTTCAATTTTCCATTTCACCACTTTAAAACAATTCAATAATATCTTGAATTTATCTGGAACTTTACGTTTATTAGGTTTAAAGTTGTTTTTTTTCTCTCAGAAAACAATACTAGAGGAAATTTTTAGAGCAGTTGAACAGTGAGAAAATATTTGTATTGAATACTGTACTGGGACAAATAACACGACATAACCAGCTAAATAATATTCCCTCTGTCAAGGAGTTTTTTTTTTTTTGAGACAGGGTCTCACTCTGTAGTTCAGGCTGGACCTGAGCTCACTATATAGCCCAGGCAGGCCTCAAACTGAGCAATCCTCCTCTCTCTGCCACCTGAGTGCTGCAATAACAGGTGTGAGCCACCCATATTCTCTAAAAAAATGACTCAGCATTTTTGTGAAACTATGACTCAGCAATTTCCTAAAACAGTGACGCAGCATTTTCGCAAAACCATGACTCAGCATTTTCGCAAAACCGTGACTCAGTAATTTCTAAAATGACTCATAATTTTCTCGGAGCTATGACTCAGGAATTTTGTGGAACCATGACTCAGCATTTTCATGAAACCGTGACTCAGCATTTTCGCAAAACCATGACTCAGCAATTTCCTAAAAGCACGACTAAGCAATTTTCTAAAACCATGACTCAGCATTTTCGCAAAAACCATGATTCAGCAATTTAGCCAAACCATGAATCAGCAATTTCACCAAAACATGACTCCGCATTTTCGCGGAACCATGACTCAGCATTTTCGCGATACAATGACTCAGCAATTTCGCAGAACCATGACTCAGTAATTTCCTAAGAGCTCGACTCAGCAATTTCTCAAATCATGACAATTTCCTAA
The DNA here is from genome assembly GCA_004025085.1 of Thryonomys swinderianus. Lineage (NCBI taxonomy): Eukaryota > Metazoa > Chordata > Mammalia > Rodentia > Thryonomyidae > Thryonomys > Thryonomys swinderianus. The sequence continues at coordinate 21,492 of PVIC010020384.1, read as the reverse complement.
AAGCGTGACTCAGCAATTCCCTAAACCATGACTCAGCATTCTCGTGAAACTGACTCAGCTATTTCGCGAAGCCATGACTCAGCATTTTTGCAAAACCGCGACTCAGCAATTTTCTAAAATCGTGATTCAGCATTTTCACGAAATCATGACTCAGCAATTTCCTAAGACATAACTCAGCATTTTTGCAAAACCGTGACTCAGGATTTCGGCAAAACTGTGACTCAGCAATTTCTAAAATCATGACTCAGCACTTTCGCTAAACAATGACTCAGCAATTTCGCAGAACCATGACTCACTAATTAAAGCGTGACTCAGCAATTTCTAAAATCATGACTCAGCAATTTCGCATGAGCATGACAGCATTTTTTGCGAAACCATGACTCAGCAATTTCCTAAAAGTGTGACTCAGCATTTTCACGAAACCATGACACAATTTCTAAAATCATGACCCAGCTATTTCGCAGAACCATGACTCAGGAATTTTGCTGAACAGCGACTCAGCATTTCCGTGAAACCATGACTCAGCTATTTCTAAAATCATGACTCAGCATTTCCGTGAAACCATGACTCAGCAATTTTGCTGAACAGTGACTCAGCATTTCCGCGAAACCGTGACTCAGCTATTTCTAAAATCATGACTCAGCATTTTCGCAAAACCGTGACTCAGCAATTTCTAAAATGACTCATCATTTTTTTGGAACCATGGCTCAGGAATTTTGCGGAACCATGACTCAGCATTTTCGTGAAACCGTGACCCAGCAATTTTCTAAAAGCGCGACTCAGCAATTTTCGCGAAACCATGACTCAGCAATTTCACCAAAGCATGAATCAGCAATTTCGCCGAAACATGACTCAGCATTTTCGCGATACAATGACTCAGCAATTTTGTGGAACCATGACTCAGTAATTTCCTAAAAGTGTGACTCAGCAATTCCCTAAACCATGAATCAGCATTTCGGCAAAACTGTGACTCAGCAATTTCTAAAATCATGACTCAGCACTTTCACTAAACAATGACTCAGCAATTTTGCAGAACCACGACTCACCAATTTCCTTAAAGCGTGACTCAGCAATTTCTTAAACCACGACTCAGTATTTTCGTGAAACCATGACACAATTTGTAAAATCATGACCCAGCTATTTCGCGGAACCATGACTCAGCATTTTCGTGAAACCATGACTCAGCAATTTCATGGAACCATGACTCAGTAAATTCCTAAAAGCGTGACTCAGCAATTTTCTAAAAGCGTGAGCCAGCAAAGTCCTAAACCATGACACAGCATTTTCGCTAAACCATGACTCAGCAATTTCGCCGAACAGCGACTCAGCATTTCCGCGAAAGCATGACTCAGCTATTTCTAAAATCACGACTCAGCATTTTTGCAAAACCATGACTCAGCAATTTCTAAAATCACGACTCAGCATTTTAGCTGAACTATGACTCAGCAAGGTTGCCGAACTGTGACCCAGCAATTTTGTGAAACCATGACTCAACATTTTCACGGAAGCATTTCTCAGCATTTTCGCAAAACCTTGACTCAGTAATTCCCTAAAAGCGTGACTCAGCATTTCTAAAATCATGACTGAGCAATTTCCTAACAGCATGACTCAGCATTTTTGTGAAACCGTGACTCCGCAATTTCTAAAATCATGACTCAGCATTTTCGTGAAACCACAGCTCAGAAATTTCGCTGAACCATGGCTCAGCAATTTCGTGAAACCATGACTCAGCATTTTCATGAAACCACGACTCAACAATTTCCTAAATGCGTGACTCAGCATTTTCGTGAAACCATGACTCAGCAATTTCTATACGCCTGACTCAGCAATTTCGTTAAAACAAGACTCAGTACATAACACATTTTAAAAATACTTCATTCCCTCCTCTTCTCCATTTCTTTCTTTTTTTTTTTTGAGACAGGTTTTTGCTTTGTAGTTCAGGCTGGCCCTCAGCTCACTATGTAGCCCAGGCTAATCTCAAACTCAGCAATCCTCCTGCCTCTGCCTCCACAGTGCTAAGATTACAGGCATGAGCCACAATGCCCAGCACTGTGGTATGTGGTATTGATTGCTGGTGGGCATGAGTCACCACACCCAGCATTATTGTATGTGGTTACAGGGACTGACCTCAGGACTTTACACTTGAGAGGCAGGCGCCAGATCCACTGAGCTAAATCTCCTGGGCTATGGTATGTGGTATTGATGGCTGGTGGTTACTGGGGGATCAACTTAGGACCTTGTGCTTGCAAGGCAGGCAGGCGCTGGAACTCCTGAGCTAAATCTCTGGCCCAAGGAGTTTTAGTTATTTATTTGTAGAACAAGCATTTTAAAGATAAAATGCAGAAATTCAGTGAAATTATGTGGTTTACTAATATCACATGGCTATACATGCTAAACTCTTAAGTGTCTTGACTTCACCATTAAAATTCTCTCTATTACAGTATTTCACAATAATCCCTTTCATTATCTGTAAAAAAGAATGTTAGTAAAACATACATTATTAGAGATTTCTTAATACTGTTTAATGTTATTTACGCAGCTGCTGTGAAGTTGACTGATTCATTACAGATTCAGTGAGAAGTGACATAGAAAGAACAGTGTTATTCTACCTGATTGATTCCACCAACAACAATTCATCTTGGACTACTGAATTTATTTTTATGCTTTTTAGTTTCTACATTTTGTTTGAAAATACTAAACTAGATCGAGACCTAATTTGTATTTCTTTTTAAAATTGAACTCTTTATTGGTACATTCCATTTCTTAATACTTTTAGATACTAAAAACTTAAGTTTTAACTATTTATTGAGAAATTACTGTGGTACTCTATCAGGAATTCAAAACTAAGGTAATGGACCTTTTTTTTTTTTTTTTTTTTTTTTTTTTTTTTTTTTTTTTTTTTTTTTTTTTTTTTTTTTTTTTTACTAAAATACTGTGGCTACTTTATTTTGTTTTGCAGTACTGGGGATAAAATTCAAGACCTTGTGCTTACGAGGCAGGCACAGGGCATGGAGCTGTATCTGTGACCCAATCCAGACATTTTAAAATGTCAACATGAGTGATTCTTAACAGTGATGCTCAGGAATATCTGTGGATAATTTTGTGTCTTCCCCCTCTCGATATTTTTGACAGTATGTAGAGACATTATGATGTTAACTCCTAGAGGATGATTCCTATTGCCATCTAGTGAGTAGAAGTCAAAAAAGGGCTATTCAGAACAATTACCTTGAACAAGTGTCAGCAACTCTGAAGTTGAGTAACCTTGCTCTGCTCTGAAAGTCACTGGAAAAGCCATTGAGATAGGAAATATCAAGATAGTTTCACTCGAGCTATGTTTTTCCATGAATCTCTAGCATGGTCACACCTAGAGAATCACAGCATAAAAGAAGATTAGGGAAAAGGAGATCAGCCTTGTTTATGTGGCAAGTAAGAAGAAACTCCATGTATCTGGAGGGAAGGGCTCACATCAGCTAGTGAGTCAGATTGGTGCTATATTGTGGAGAACCTCAAATACCAGAATGAAGACTTCTTGTTTTATTTATTAGACATTGGGGAGCCATTCAAAGGGCATCCTTTAGAGTAAGCAGTGTTTTAGTTAGATTAGTCTGGTAGTGGTCTGAAGATCTATTGTAGTGGAAAGGCTGGAAGACAATCAGGAGGTTATTATAACAATCAAAGCTTATTGTACTGCATATTAATTCAAGCAGAACTTTACTTAACCATGGTGCCTGTACCACATACCCTTGTATAAACACAATTACAGATGAGGGTAAAGCTGTACAGCACCAGTAGCACCAAGTCATTTTTTCACACAAATATATAACAAGAAATGGTTTTGAGTTTATAAATGACAACATTTCTCATGTATTCACATCAGATATGTTTCATATGCTGAGAATTATAATTTTTATCTCACAAACATAAGCAACAAAAAGCTAATTTGCAGACACATTAGCTTTTTATCCCTGGTTTTTGTGTACTCTCTGAAACAAATCTTTTTAAATGCTAGTTCTGTGAGTCAGAACAGCAAATAAAGTGCACTGCTTTGTAAGCTCGCTACCATGTTTGTTTCCACTTGTCTTGACAAAAATAAACAATTTCAAAATGTTCACCATTCCAGCTTGCAGTGGGCGGCGAGGTGAAAATATAGGGAAATTTTGATATTGCTTAAAGTTGTATTATTGACTTGACATCAGTAAGATAAGTACCAAGAGCCTTTTTTTCCTTGCATTTTCTCATTTCTGATAGCTCTCATTGAACAACTAATTTGTGATATCATTGTAAGTAATGCTTTTAACCTTAGATATGGACGGAAGAATTGACCCTTTGAAGTTTAGAAGAAGCAGTATTTTGAACATAACTGCCAAAATAAATTATTTTACACAGTTGTTATAATTATTCCATTATATTATCTTTGTAGATGACCTTAGTAAGTATCAAAGATGTGGATAAAAATGAATGTATGAAAGGTATGGAATATAGCCTGGCAAACATACTGGAATTGATTTGTCTTTGTCAACTTTGGACTTTTAGAAAAATTGTTTTTTTTTTTTAAATGGAAGGAAAAGTGAGTATTATTTGATATTAGAATATTATGGTAAATTTTTAATTTAGAAAGTCAAATGGTTTCATACTGCTCTTTTGAAGACAGATGGCTTGTTCAGATATATTTAAATCAAAGAGAAAAATTAATATTCACAGTTAAACTTTTCTATGAGGATACTTTGACATAAGTAAGTATTGTAGTTTGTTCTTGATCTGTAAACTAGTATAAATAAAAGGGATCTCAATGACCTTTTTGGTAAGAACAAAATACAATGCAGTAGATCATTGTGTGGGGTGAAAAGCCAATCTTTACCAATAATCTCAGGAGAGAGAGGAGAAAAATTGCAAGGTTTAAGCTGTACATGCATTCCTGTGTACCAAAACACATAATCATTCAACTAGATAATTTGGCAATAATGGTTAAAATAGTTCTTTTCGTTGTAAATGAGAGCTGTTCACAGGAGACAGAAATGGAAGAGATTTCTTTGGCATTATGAAGTAGCATATGGGAGGTGAAAATATGAGAATAAATTTGGGTAGGATAACATTACTAAATTAAATCTGCTAAGAATTTGAGTGTCTGTCATTGAGTCAAAGATTATTATTGATTATTGCTTCAGATAACCAGAAAGATCTGGAGCTACTCCTACCTATGGTCACAAACAGCCATTTTTCAGAGTTATTTCTTGGTTGAGATTGCTTCTCAATCAGTATTTTCCCTCATGCCAAGATATTGCCCAGGCACAGTTAGTATTACCTCACTCATACTAGTCACAGAGCCACTATTTTGCCATTGACAGCTCAGTTTGAGGAGGGACCACCTTATTCTGAAGGTTATAGTGGAGACATCTAATAGAATAAGCTACTTTAAACTTCTAAAATGGAGAAAAGTTTTACATCAAGATACTGGCTTTTAAAGTTATCTAACACATCTGTTTTACACTATAGTCTCCCATGCAGGGCCTGATTTGAGAGGCACCCTTATAATTAATCCATAGTAGAGACTATTCAGATTGGTTTGATCATGTCTGAGCTGGAACACATAGCTTGAAAGAAAGTATTTTCACTTGGAAATCACCCTAGAATGATTTGTTCCCCTTAGACACACAAAGACTCAGAGTGTTCACAGTGGGAAAAATACTCTTACATAATGAAATGAATATTGTTCTTGTGTAACATAGGAATATAAATCAGAGTTATGTGGCTTTTTAGTTTAACAAATTCTGTTAATAATACCTTGCTTATATAAAAATAGGATTTGAAACAGTCTGGAGAGGAGAATAACATAAATGAGAGATAAATTATGTTAAATGATTAAGAGAACCTGAATTCTAAATATAGGATCTGAAAGGGATGATTTGTTGAAGAACCCTAAAAAAGTAGTGAAGAGGAGATATGTATTGAGGTAAAAGACAAGAGTAAGACTCAGAAAATTTTATTAGATAAGGGCAAAGAAGATGAGTGATTAATGAAAAATTCCCTATCCTGTTAATAACTAAGGAACACTCTAAGTGAATTGGTCCTATGCTATAGTGTCTTCATATTTTTAGTAAAAGCATATACAGTATAGTTGAGTTAGTGATACTCTGGGAGAAGCAGAAGAAGAAAGTTTTATTTCCACTGAGCTGTAAAGAAGGCAGGAGCTGCAGTATGCAAAATAGTGGGTTTGAATCCAAACTCTAAAAATTTGGAGCTGAAGCAATAGTGTAGGGAATTTTGTGAGATGTTTTATTTTTTCCTCTGTTGGGCTTAGGGGAACTTTATTTTTTATATAGATACAAAAGTTAAGGATGACTCTTTAGAACTGGAAGATTTTGGGAAACTTGAATACGTTAAGTATAATCTCAAGTGGGAAGATATAAAGGAAAAGGAAAAGATGAGGAAAGCCCAAATTTTGTATCATTAGAGTTCTTTCTCTTGTCTCCTTACATACTTCAGAAAGTTAATTCAGATTAAAATGAATCCAAGCACAGACTTCAGATGAAAAGAACCTGAAAAAGCAATGAGTAAGTGATAATGATTCTGAGATAAAAGGATATAGAATTGGGGTAAGTAGGTAGTTAACCCCCAGCAAACTTTTTTAATTGAATTCTTTATTAATACATTTTATATACAGCTCACAATCATGCTCAACATTGGGATATTTGTACCAGCATATGACATAAGTTAATTCTCATTTTTAGCAAAGTCTTTATAATAGAACTTTAGGCTTTCATTTAGCAGCATTTAGAAAAGCCACCTCTTCTTCCTCAAGGCCTGGAACTTCTATTCATCTAGTTTACTGTTACCTAGTGTCTTTTCCACACAGAATAAACTTTGACAAAAATGATGCTCTTGAGATTCTCTTGGGAGAGAAGTGAAAACTTAAGAGATGAAATCACACACACGATTTATGAGTTACTGTTCTTTACAGGGCAAAAACAATAGAAATTATATGTATAATTATGTAAAAGGATTTACTCAATAGACTTACAGGATCAAAGATTAAAGAGTCAATAGCGCCTGAAATGGATCAAAAGTGGAAGAATACACAATGACTACTTGTATGCTGGACAGCTAGAAAATTCAGGCAACAAGCCTACTGATAGGTTCCAACTACATGTAGAATGAGTCTTCTTCGGTAATTTTGTTAGGATGTCAGTAATCAGCAGACACACCCAGAACTGTGATATATTAATCTGGTTGGGGGTTCTTGCTTGCATTGACACATCACTGTTAATGTTTACAACCCACACTTTATCAATCTCACAACCAGACCCATCTCTTTAAACTATATTTAACCTTCAAATACAATAGCGAGCTCATAATTATGCATGGCATGATATAACTGTGCTCCATACAACCAGAAACACAATAATCCCTTCCACAAAGTCGCACCACTTCCAGCATTTTCCAGAAGTCCAAGTCCATATATTTTCTGAATCTTGAAGCAAACTGTTAGCTATGAAACTCTGTAAAAATGAAAGAAAACAAACAGGTTACATAAACTCAAAGTACAATGGCACAGGGTAAATTCCCATTCCAAAAAGGAAGAATATTGTGAAATAGAAAATATGCAAAGGGAAATGTGGTGGAGGATGAGTAGTGAGGGATAAAGAAAAAAATGTGATGGTAATAAAAAATGGGAAACAAAACTTATGTATTTAGGGGGTGGAGGGTTGTGGGGTGTTTAGGGGAATGGGGAAAAATGAGAATTAAATTGTGTCATATATTGGTACAAATTCTCAATATTGATTGTGATCATGATGTATATATACAATGTACCAACAAGATAAAAATTTTAAAAAATGAATACTATCTGTGATCTATTTGTTTCACTTATTAGTGTGTCCTCAAGGTGTGTCCATTTGCACATAAATGAATGAAACTTGTCATTCTTTATGGGAGAGTAATACTCCATTTTAGAAAACAACCACATCTTCCTTTTCCAGTTTCCAGTTGATGGGCATCTGGGTTGTTTCCAAGATTTGGCTATTACAAACTGAGCTGCTATGAACATGGGTACAAATATTTCTTTACAAAATGATTCTTTTAATGCCGGACGTGGTGGCTCATGCTTGTAATCCCAGCACTCGGGAGGTAGAGACAGGAGGATTGCTGAGTTCGCGGCAGCTTGCCTGGGCACCATAGTGAGCTCAGGGCCAGCCTGAACTACAAAGCGAGACCCTGTCTCCAAAAAGCAAAAAAAAAAAAAAAAAAAAAAGATTCTTTTCATTCTTTTGGGTATATTCCTAGCAGTGGAATGGTAGGGTCAAATGGGACCTCTAATTCTAGTTTTCTGAGGAATCTCCCCACTGATCTCCACAATGGTTGCACATGTCAACAATGCCACCAACAGTAGAGAAGGGTTCCTTTCTCCCTTCAGCCTCATCAGCATTTATTGCTGTTTAATTTCACAGTAGCAGCCATTTGTATCTTTTCTCTGGTATGAGAACCTGTAGATATAAATGAGTTCTAGAATGTATGATAGATTTTGTAAAATAGGAAATATTCAATGGGAATGTGGTGGGGAAAGTAATGAGGGAAAAGAATACATATGATTTGGAAAGAAAAAGAAAGCACATGTATATAGGGGTGGGGAAATGTGGAGTGGGTTGGGATATGGGTAAAAATAAGAATTAACTTGCTGGGCATGGTGGCTCACACCTGTAATCCCAGCACTCAGGAGGCAGAGGCAGGAGGTTGCTCAGTTTGAGATTTGCCTGGGCTACATAGCTCAGGGCCAGACTGAACTACAAAGCGAGACCCTGTCTCAAAAAAAAAAAAAAAAAAAGAGAGAGAATTAACTCATGTCATATAGTGGTACAAATTCCCCAGTGTTGAGTGTGATTGTGAGCCTGACGTAAAATGTACCAATAAAAAATTCAACTTAAAAAAAGGAAGAATAGCTAGTAAGAATTGGACAGCACAACACCGGAAACCAGCAGGGCAAACATCAAGACTTGCAGCTCCATGTCCAAGGCATTAGGTGATGAGATGTGAGTTACAAAGGGCTGGGGAAATTTCACCTCCATTCACAGCTTGCATGTTTCCTTGGTAAATATTCCACATTTCTAGCATCTTCCACATTTCTGGAGTCTTAACAGCACCTTTGGCTTCATTCCTATAGCTTCATGCACTGCCTTCTTAGGGACTGTTTTCCTTTTCTTCCAGACCTTTCTTTGAAATCTAGATGATAGCCTCCCTATTCCCAAAACTGGCATTCTGACACCAAGGTGTCATCAATTGATGCTATTACAGATGCAATAATGAGTTTATCTTACCCTGGTGCTATAGAGGCCTCTGAATGCTTGGATGGGTGAGCATGGTGAAATGCATCCTGGGAAGCCTATTCCTTAGGAAGCTCTGCTTAAGCAGGGATTCTAGGACTCTCTTCTCAAAAAACAAAATAAAACAAAAGATTGGCATGCTTTCACCACTGCATCCAAGTGGATGGGGTCATGATAATTCCTAATATACTTTCAAAGGATCTTTCTTCTTGTCCTTGCACAAAGTACTTGGTTCCACTTTAATGGAGATATTGTCTTTAGCAGCTACACTCATGTTGGCCTGAACTTTACACAAGAGTCCTTCTAGGTCAAAATTTAAGTTTTTCAAATTTTTCTGCTCTTCTTTTAGTTTCTGATTGTCACTATAAATCGGGCTAAAAGCAGCCAGGAATATACACACAAAAGTCTGAGTGTTAGGCTGTCTTGAAATTTCCTCTGCCCAATTAATTAGTCCACTGGCCTTAATCTCAATCTTTTGCAAAGTCTCTTATCATGAGAAAAATGTAGATAAATTTTCTGCCAAAGTATAATATCCTTGACCTCTAGTTCAGTTGCCAGTGGAGTCCTTACTCCTAACAGACACCTCCTGAGCTTGGCCACATCCTATCACCAACTGGCTGTTTTAGCTCTGACTGCAATCATCTATGAAGTTTAATTTAAACCACTCTAGGGTTTCCCTAACCTGCTTCTCTAAATCTTTTTAAATTTCCAAAAACCAGTTGCAAAATTTTCTAAGCCATGGTGTATCATGGCTATATCATAGGAAGGTATAATCATAGGAAGGAGCCCACTTCTCTGGTACTAATTTTCTGTTAGCTTTCTTGCAGCTGAACCATTATGCCCAGCAACCATAATTTAAGGGGCAGAAGTTGAAGTTGCCAACAGTGTCAATCATAGTTGGTTGTCTCCAAGGCAGAGACAACGTGGTGGAAGGGTTGTGTGAAGGAAAACTGCTTAGTTCCTGGCAGCTGGAAAGCAGAGAAGAGTTATAGTGCTCTGGTGCGAGGGCTAAGAGGTCAGCCTCCAAGGCTATGCATCATGACCCACCAGGACAGATAGCAGTGTATACCTTCCCAGTTCTGGAGGTTCACCCCAGTGTTAATCAAGCTGTAACTTTGCCCTGACTGCCACATAGAGATTATTAACTAGTAGAGTAAAAGATGGGATTCTCTAGGGTAGTAAGAAATACAGAAGATAGTCTGGAACAATGTCCTTTTTATATTTAAAGGAGTTTAAAACTGTACAGTGGGGTTTAAGATGCTATTTCAATTCACATTTTATTTCTAAGAAGATACCTGAAAACCTAATAACTAGGCTTCACAAGATGAAACTTATTCAGAGCAAAAACTGATGTGACGCTTTCTATCATATCTGGAAAATTTACAACCCTAAGCTTTAGTTTCCTCATCTCTGAAGTAAAGAAGTTAGAATAAATGATTTTCTACTGCTTTTTGTTCAAAGCTGTTATAATTTGATCATGTTAATTACATAGAATTTATTAATATTGAGTGTTAATTAAATTCAAGGCTCTTTCCAGATTCTAGTGATATAAAGAGTTTAAGACTGATATTTATCTCTATCACAGAAGTAATTGGCAACATAGGAGCTAGAAATTAATTAGAAACTATGAATCTCATAGCACACTCTTAGGCATGAAACTACTAGGCAAATTTTTGTTCTCTAAGAAGTAATGCTATAATATGAAAAATTTAATTTCATTAATATTGGGGCTATTTCTACTCTTCTAAAGAGCTGTGCCACACAAAGTTCTGGGGTATAATAATGCCAAGCCAGAGTGGATCTTTGTATGCAGTCACAATTCATATACATTAACTTAAAACAATTCAGGGTCCCAGTCTGGACAGCTTCTTTGGGTCCCATGACAGTTTGCTGCTTCCTTGCCTTGTGTGGCTCCAGAGGACTTGTGCCTGTCTGAGACACCTGCCACACCTGTGCACTGTGCTTGTAAAGTCTTACCATGTGTCTTCAGGGTAACCTGCATGTTCTACAGGATTACAGATGTTGCCTCCCTCTCCTGGTCCAGGTAATCATTAGACTGCAGTGAATCATTTTCCTTTCAGGTTTATCAAAGATATGCTGTTTATATGTGTCAACTTTTAGTTTTCTATTGGGTTTTGTCTTTGAAAATACCAAACTAAGGAAGACTTTCAAGCTACTTCTTGGTCTGCCTTTTCCAAAACACAGAAGTTCAATCTACTGCCATCTCTCAGAAAAGGGAAGAAAAGAGGGACAATACATTGAAAAAAAAGTTACTGTTCTAAAAACTTGCTTTGGTTTATGGCTAAAAACAATAGAAGGCATAAGACAATGGCTTTTATTTATTTTATATGTGTTTTAAAATTAATAGCGCATGATGCTGCTGCATAATCACAATACATAGCCTTCTGCACACCTTCTGAAGAGGTCAGCTAGAGAATCTGTGAAATCAGGAAGAACTGTCAGTCTTTCTGAGAAAGGCTGAAGGAGCTCAATCTTCTTTACAAATCAAGAAAGTGAGGGTGTTTTGTGCAGGGAGGAACTTCATGAGAATGCCAAATGGAGGCAGACAACTCATGGAATGGAAGAAGGGGAGTATGGCCGCTGCTCCTAGGTGAGAAGCAGCGGGCCACGGAGAGTCTGGGAGAGAACCACATAAACTTATATATATCTGAGTCGTGCTGCTCTGTATGTGAGGCAAGCTCTCTAGACTAAACTGTAGCATCTGAACATGCATTTCAAATGTTTGTGAGTGTCTAGAAGGAACTTGCACTATTCTTTGTCTAAATGATTAGTTAGTTTTGTAGGTGAATAGGTTTGAATTTTCCAAGAAAGCTCTCTGTATACCTGGTGCGTTGCCAAAAATAAGAAGTGAGTTTTTTTTTCCTCTCAAGGAAGAGACAGAAATTTGATTTTATGTTGATGTAGCAGTCCAAACATAGAAAAAAGGCAGTCTGAGATGGCCCAGTGTCGAGAGTATCCAGATGGCCCACTCCCCAGATAGGGGACTAGCACAGAAGCTTCGGTGCAAATTATTTCCAAATTAGGGTTATGGTAGTTGGGCCACAAGGTTGTAAAGGCAAGAATCAAGGGGATATGAGTTCAGACATTCTACCAACCCTGTCAGTTTGTGGTCATACAAATTTTACATTAGAGCTTAACTTTGTGTATACATATTATAGTTTCTATAAGTTTGCTACTATGCTTTAAAATTTTGTTTTCTATTTAATGTAGTCCTTTTTGAAAATTTTAGTCTTATTGGAGAAAACTGAAAATTCTAGGTTATCTTGAATAAACCCTGTGATACTTCCAGCCCTAAGTTAATCTTGGAGAATTAACTGCAGCGAGGTGTCTTCAGGATCTGAGTAAGGACTACAGTTGTTTGGCAGACCATTGGTAGGGCAGACAGAGTGCAGAAGGTAATTCTAGCCTAAGGATGAGCTGGGTTAAATTCCACACACTTACTCTAGACAATGCTCTAGAAAAGTGAAATCGTAATGGATAGGTTTGCTGAAAAACCTGTGAAATAATTTTGATTTGAAATAAGTCTTGAACTGTACACATGAACTGGAAGAAATGTACTTAAAAAATGACAATGCCTTATCTACACCTTCTGGCTTCAACATTCACTAAAAACAGCCTATTCTAGGAGCTGCCATATAAAGCTGTATTTTCACACTTTGGCTTCTCAGGCTTGGCCATGTGTGAACAAGAAAGAAGGTATATAGAACATTCTACAGAAACTCATTTTTAAGAAATCTGAAAACATGGATGGATCATGGTTTTGATATCTCCTTTTATGAGTTAGGCAATAGGAGATTAATATGAGCAGGCAGCAAATTACGGTGCTTTTGCCTATGGTTAAAAGAACTTTGACCCTATCTTTTATAGCTTTTGGAGAAGTGGGTCAAATAAGACATTTGATTTGTTCCTTACATATATATGTTTTTCTCCAGCATGTTAAGAAGATTGATCACTGAAATATAGATTTAGTAACTTTTTGATGTGTTGTTGGGATTACTTTTACTTGAGAAAGACTGACTTCTTAATCTTCTTACATTCCTAATTAGTCTTGTGAACTGGGGAAATATACCTGATTTCTCTGAGTTTCACCTTATTTTTAGAGCTAGAATAAATTAAGGCTGTCCAGTTTTTCTGAGTAGGAGATACTTTTCCCTTCTGGACAGCTTTTAGTCTTACAAAAAATTGTAAGTACTCTTACTTCTGAAGACAGCTAAGCACGAACTATTACTGCTTTAATTACTTTATGTAATGTAATATGAAACTTTAATCTTTCCATGTTTGTCAAAATATCTGCTGTTAAAAGACTGTGAATAATTAAATTGAGGGAGTACAGGTTATTGTTATGACTAAAATTCTTGCACAAAATTAAGGAAGAACTACTATTGATTTTCATTTTGATTCATTCTAGAAAACTGGAAGAAGTGGACAATAAAATAATAAAATTTCATGCTTAAATATATTTACATCCAAACCATAGTTGCTTTTCAAGTCTGAACTAGACACGTCATTCAGCTAGCTTCTGGTAAATTCTGTGTAAGCTTATATCTGGAGATAAAATAGATATAGTTCTTAGTATAGGATATAATTCCCTTCATAAGAAAAGTTGAAGCTATCTTTGCTTTATGTGAAGTATTGGTAATTCATATTTCTATTCACAAATCTTCTTAGTTATATAAAACTTCTGTGAGTTTTCATATTTGTAAATAGAGGAAGAGTTTCTCATCTTTTTTCTTATATTTCTTCTTTAGAGACATTACAAGTGCTCTTATATATAATAGATTCCTCTCTAGGTGTAATACTTGCTACCATAGCAAGTCTGTGTTCGTGTCATGTTTAGGTAATTTTTGGAATGTTTTAAATGGTATTGTGTAAAAAAGATTTTCTGGGATCTTAATGAGGTATGAGTCTAAAACTTTTACCTTTGTCTCTACTTCCAGAACACCTTTTAGTTAATTTTTAACTTATTGATGTACAGAACATATAACCTAAAGTTTTTAATGAAAGTGACATTCATCATATTTGTATGTTTTTCTAACCTGGTTTAGAAAGTGTGTAAGCTAATTCTGAGAGGTGGTGCAAACAATAATTTCCTTTGCTTCATTTGACCTTGAAACTCCGAAAGTGTTAAATTCTCAATATAATGGAAATTCAGGACTTTTATTGTACTTGTTACAAAAGAAGTTACATGGTTATTCTGGAATTATTACATATTTATAGTGTGCAGATTATGTGATGTTTATGCCCTAATTTAATAGTAAATGCACAGCTTCCATGCTGCAAATGGCTATGAAAATCATGGGAACTATGGAAATTAGATTTATTTGGGCTTCTTTGGCTGCCTGAATTCCACAAGATAAATGCCAGATTATTTTTTTATTGCCAGACTCATACTTAAGGAAACCATGAAAAACTTGGAATTTCCTACATAACTGTCACAAAGATACAGTTCAATTTAGATTCTAAAAATGCATTATTATGCAGTTTCCTTCCCACCCCAAAACTACTGTCTTGCTTTTCCAACAGCCTCCAATATTTCTGATATGTTTACTATATATAACAATATACAATTCTGAAGATATTATGATTAGACATACTTAGTTTTATATTAAATCAAGCCATAAGAAATTTATCATCTTAATAGTTATTTATTGTTTGACCTAGATTCTTGAAGGACTTCAGTAAATATTTCATAGTTCAAAACTATTCTTAGGTTGGTGGGGATTATAATAAACTTTCAGACATTAGCCTTCCTCAAAGGGTTTATTATGGCATTTGTGGTAAACCATTTAGAAGAGAAGTTAAGGTTCAAAACAACTTTCAGGAGATTATTGTGCCTATTTGAACTTTAGGTGATAATGGTTTCTCTTAGTTTAATACATTTATAAGAGGAATATAGGCCAAGGAATCAGGGATACATTGATGGCTAATAGTGAGTTGTGGCATTTGTGAACGTGAAAAGAGAGAAAGAACTCTAGGATTAAGAATTCATGGTGCAGGCATAAATCAATCAAAATAGGGTCTTTATGCAAAACCTACACTGTCTCATTGAACCTTTAGAGGTTTATGTTTACTACAAAAGAAATTTTCTTTAAAAGTATAAGATGTGTAGCTGTGGGTATGCCTGCATATGTATGTACGTATGTATGTTGTATGCATGCATATATATACCACATATATATGTATATATATATATACCATATATATACTATACATACATACATATATATAGTATGTACTGTAGTATAGTATATATATATATATACACACATACACACATATACACTATATATATATATAGTATGTACTGTAGTGGTTCCTTGGTTCATGAATGCTTCCATTTACAAACAGATAAATTTTGCAAAATGTTGTTGTTGTTCACAAACTACTTTGGTTGACAACCATGTCTGAGACCAGCTTTCTCATATAATCACAAATATGACTGTCTTTTCAAAATTGCAGATCAAGTAAACTTCATGAACTGAGGCACCGGTATATAGCCATATAACCATATATGTATCTGTCTTTTTGTAACCTATGTTGCATTCTATCAATTATCTATATATTTAAATTTGATCTGTATATCTGTGCTTTGTCAATCATTATCCATCTAGCTATCTGTGGAAATAGTGTATAATCAAATGAACATTATATAGATATCCCATTAAATAGGTATTTCAACCCTAATCCAAAGCTTAAGGATATCTTCGAATATTTCTGAAAAAAATATGTACACACATATGTATATATACATATATACACATTAACTTTCTTTCTTTAAATACTGCCTATATAATGGTGGGTGAACCCTTCTATCTGTAGATTTTCATTCTCTATCTGATATTTATTCTTATGGAATGCAGTGAACATATAAATTCCATCTAGATGTGGGCCATTAGCAAGAAACCATAGTTCATACTCACTCTTCTTTTTCATCACACTAAGCCTCTATTTACTGTTGTCATGTGGTATTTTTAAAAGGCATTTCTTTGGAGAGTCTTATAATTCAATACATAAATATGTAATAGAATAAAGACTCTGCCTTTTTCCCTCATCGGTGTATTATTTCCAAACAAAGAAGTTTAAAGATATATAAACATTAATTTTTGGTTGACCACTTTCCCAAGGTCATATTATTTTTGCTTCAATTAATAATGCATTTGGACATTTGCATATCCCATAGTGTCTTTGGATTAAATAGAAAACATATGATTAATTCCACTGGTAGCCACATCACTGTTCTTGATACCTTATTAACATATAAATGATTCAGTTGAAAGTGGAGTGGTATTCCCATTACATTTAGTTAGAATGTAGTAAAGACCACTTCTGTAGCAATATTTCTTTCTCTTCATTCATTTTTTTTCTGTTACCTGTTTTCTAAGATTCTTCCTGACTGTTATTAGTTTTTTACATTGGGCTCAATGTGCTAGCATTTACTTTTGTCATTGTTTCATAATGAAACAGATTAAAAAATACATAAACATTAATCTTCCTGTTCTTTGAGGAGTTCAAGTTTGGTCCCAAGTAAATTATCATTAGTGTGTACTTCAGACAAGGCCTCCATTTTGGCTGATTGTGCCAGGTAAGAGAGGAATAAACAGTGCACATAAACAAGATATCATGCTGTTCTAATCGTGGCTATGCTATGTGTACATGAGGCTGGAGTGTGGGCCAGAGCTAAAGACTTGGAGAAACAACTTCCAAGTGAGACTGGAAGGACCAAAGTAGCCAAAAAATGAACAATGTGAGAAGAATAATTATAAGATGAAATAGATCATGGAAAGAAATTAAGAGACAATGGATATAACAGGACAAAGTGACTGAAATGAAACAGAAGCATAGACAGGTAAGCAGGGACCAGCTTTAAAGGGTTTTAAAACTGAATTTATAGGATTGGATTTCATGACAGAGTCACTTAAGTGAAATTTACCATCAAAATATGTATGTGTTTAGATACGAATGCTATTTTGTCTCAGAAATATGAGTGTTACACTATATTCTTACTTAGGGAAAAATTACTCTTTCAACATCTACAAAGTCTGATTAAAAAACTAACCAGAATCAATCAATGAAATGTAACCTCTTTATAGTAGAAATTGCTTCTATGAAAACTACCTTATTCTGGTATTTCTTAAAAGTTCAAATGTGGCTCTGGATAACTTTCCTCCTTTGGATCATCTAGTGCAGTTCTGAGGATATGACTGGTGTGTGACATATTATTGTCAATGGAAATGATATTTCCAAATTATTCTTCCCTACAACATGTCTTTTAGGAACACTTTGTTTTGATATAAATAATACAAATAAGAGACAGACATTTTCTTTGTGTATTTTTATGAGATATCATTAGGCAGGACATTTTTTGGGCAAACATTAAAGTGGAGTTGGGAAATGTTTTAAAACCCATAGAGAAAAAATAATACATTATTCTCAGAGATGAGAAGTCATTATATACTTGGTATTTTCAACAGTGTTCAATAATTATAAAAACAATTAAAAACCAGAAATAAATTAAAAATAAGGATACAGAAAAGAACATCAATAAAAAATTTATCCCAAAAGTTACCAATGTAAAAACTATGGAAAAAACAAGTAACCCGCTCTCGTATGCATGGTGCTAACTTTCAAAAGCAGTTTTTCTCAGGTGAAACTGAAGACAATAGAGACTATTAAGAAATAGTGGGGAAATTAGAATGGAACAATAATGTGGCCAGGAGAAAAGTAAAAAGCAAAAGAAATGGTGGCTGAAGGTAGCAGCAGTGGCAACTCCTGTTTAAAAAAAAAAAATCAAAGCATGAAACATCTGGCAAGTGGGAAAAAAAGAGAAACACACACCAGAAAAATATTGAGCTCTTGTAATGTTCAGCAAGAGAGAAAAATCATACTTAACAGTTCTGACCAGGTACTTGGCTACCTTTGATTAGCCAACTACAACAGTAGTTGGTCAGCCTAGGGGGTGCATGTGATAATGCTGTTGACATACAATGATATCTAGCATTTACAAAGAAATTCTAAGTCATTTAGGATATTTAGTTTCTTCAGATAAAATAGTAATGAAGAATGCAATATATTTTAAAATTATTTTTATAAAATAATTAAAACATAAAAAGTCCAAAACTTGAGTAATCAAATCTCTTGTCTAAATTTAACGTATCCAAACAACCCTTTTCTAAGCATTTTCCACTCCACTACTACACTTGCTTATATATTAGTAAGTCAAAATCTATTTGTTTAAATAATCCAGCCACTTTATTGTTTAATTTTACCTATTTCCTCACTTCGTATAGATAGAAAGTCTGATTTTCATTTGTATTACCAAATTACTTCTGTTCTGTGCAACTGATTTAATAGGTCATTTGAAAAATTGTTTCAGAGAAGGATCTAATGACTTGCTTTCTCAAGCATTAAAAATTAGAAATCAAGATTTCAATAATACATTATGTGTTCAACTGGAATCTGGAACATTCGATGTTAATGAAAATTATACTAGTAATCCCCTGTGCGTTAATATACCGCCTGAAGAGTGAAATGAAGCAAAATGCAAATGCTGAGACTTTCCTGCCATCAAAAGGTTTGGACATCTTCCACTTTTATCTGCTCACACCACACTGCCAAGGGCTGCCTTCATTTCCTTATCTTCGGTTTCATACCTGAGTTGGGTGCAGTTAGTTGCTCTTTTCCCTTTTAAATGTGTGATTCAATTTTGAGAACTTCTTAAAAATAGTCTGGGGAGTGTAAAAATCCTTGGAATGGGGCCAAATTTCCCTGAGTTAATATGCTGCATCCTCTGTCCTCAGTTACACATGACTGCCATTGACATTTCTTGTGTAGCTTTCATACCCATTACTAATGTGCCACATGATGCCATTGTACTATTATAAACACTTCATGAAATTAGCTTTAAGCAAGTAAAATTTCCTTCTCTTGATATGCAGTGATGCTAATATGAATCTATGGTCAGACTCCCAGCAAACAAATAGAAAATGCCCAAAATTAAAATTTAAAAGGTCAGCAGCTCATTATTGCTGCACACATCTTTGCATTGTTATTGATAAAAATTTTCATGGTGTTGTAGAAATTTTCTCTCATGTTTTTAACTTCTGTGTTTATTTGTAATCTTGAAGGAAACAGTTTTTGGAGATTTAGTTTTATCTTTTATGCTGCTTGACATTCTGTAATATTTATTTTATAAAATATTTGAAATCGTTTTTAGTAGTATACTAATTATAAAACTCTACTAACCTATCATAATTTCCATTTGTTTTATCTCTTTGTGTGTTGGTAAGCATGCCTAAATGTTGCATGCATATTAATAAATGTCTCTTCAAAATAATGATTTATGGCTTGCAAGTGAAAGCCTTAAAATGCATCTAGACAAAACTACATTTATTTAGTACCAAGTGACCAAAAAAATATTACAAAGCCTTAAAATCTCTATAAGACCTTAGGCATATTTGGTAAATAACCATTTATTTAATGTTTAAGATGAGGTTAATAAGCACAAACTGTCAGATATAACATATAGGATAACCTCAACAAAGAGAAAGTAATCCCTTAAATACAAAGTAAATACTTTAAAGAAATATTCTTGGTATGTCTTGGGAACTTGGAGTCTTTTTCAATTGTGTTAACATGTACTTAGCACTAAATATCAAAACACAAATTTCCATGGTATTTTTATCTTTCAGTTGCTTAAAATTTCCTTTAGAAGATTGACTACATCCCTCCTTTGAAACTGCACTAGGATCTATTAAAGTCAGTGGTGTGGTACTACGTGGTTAATGGCTACATAGATTTGAGATAGGAAACAAGATGGGTAGTATGTCAGATTAAGAAAACATCTCAGGATGCAGAACTAGGAATTCACTAGAGTAGGAGAAAAATCATATAGGAAATGGAAAAACAAAAACCCTTGGATAAACTATTACTGAGAAAGAGGTTGTGTTGAATTTATAGTAAAAAGTGGTGATGTTGTATTCCGATCCTCCAGTTACAGGCACCTATGGTTCAGAGGCAGGGAGTGTTTATTACTAAAAGGGTAGGCCACTGCCTTCTAGTGATTCAATAGTAAAACCTTAGGTGAGTAAAACCTTAGGTGGACCTTAGATGCTGTCCTAGAAAAGGATAAATATATTCTGTGTCCTAGTATCACTATCCTTTAGCCTTTGGCACAGTGCAATAGATGACTAACTCAGAGATCCAAAACTTTGATGCTCTTGATCCCAAGAAACACAATTCTGGCCTTGCACTCATATTCAGAGTTTCCGGTGGAGTTAGGCTATGTCTAGATAGCTAAAGCACATTTGCATTTCTTTTCCATCTAACACATCCATATTCGCCCTGTTTTATGGGTTTTTTCCTGACTTCACTCCTCAGTGAATCCCTTGTCCAGAAATCCAATTCTCAGCTTTTTAGCAACTGATCCGAATGTAAGAGATTTCACTTTTATTTTTAGAACCTTGGTTTATAGATGTTCATTGTAGACATTGTGCGTTGACATACACAACTGAGTAAGAAATACTTCTTGCTTTTTAGGCACTCTGGGGTTGATAAATGAAGACTATGTTGTGGGTCATTCCAAAGCGCCATGTGTTATGATGGAAGAAAAAGTGAAAAGTCTCCCAAGTGGTGACATTTTCTAAAAGGTTGCCAGGTGAGGTGTACACTGACCAATAGGGGCATGTGCAATCATAAGGAAGACAGAAACAATCCTCTTGTCCAACATACATAAAAATGATGCCACTAGGAAACCCTTGTAAGCTCAGTGGTGCAGAAAGTACTAATGGAAGAGCACAGCAAAATGAGCTGCTGCTGGGCAGAGCAGCAGAACATGTAACGCAGAAACTCGGCAGAGGACTAGGCGTTGGCCCATAAAGTATGGATCTCTGAGGAGTTTAACCATCTGTGTGACATGACCTTATTTACATTTTCTATTTTGTTTATTTTTTGTAGTGATTGAACTCGGGTCCTTAGGCTTCCCAGGTTGGCATGGTACCACTTGAGCTAAGTCCCCTAGCCTTATTTAAAATTTTCCTAATTGGTACATTTTATTGGTACATTATATATACACATCATAATTACATTCCACATTGAGAATTTGTACCAGAATAAGATGCAATTTAATTCTAGTTTTTCCTCTTCCCCTACCTACCCTACT